>JAQQSZ010010866.1:0-12398 GCA_028646595.1 Phalanger gymnotis
ATTTGGAAATAAGATATACAGGCAATGGGCATAGAAATCTATCTTGCCCTACAAGAAGGTAAGGGAAAAGGGGATGGGGGGGAGTGGGGTGACAGAAGGGAGGGCTGACGGGGGAATGGGGCAATCAGAATATATGCCATCTTGGAGTGGGGGGAGGGTAGAAATGGGGAGAAAATTCATAATTCAAAACCTTGTGGAAATCAATGCTGAAAACTAAAAATATTAAATACATAAAAAATTAAAAAAGAATGTCATTTCCAAATTATATCCAACTAAATAAATAGAATTATTTCATTCCTATATCATATATTATGCGATCGCTGTGTGTTGTTAATTAGTCACTATGAGGTATACAAAGATATGTAATATGTTTCATTTGCCCTTGAGATTTTACAATCTAGATACAGAGGGTCAGACGAGGTTTGTGTGACCAGAACCAGATGAAAATGTAATTGGAAAATGTATGATAAAATTTAAAAAAAACATAATACAACTTAGATAATTATAACTTTTGGTTTTCTAACTCAATAGGTGGCTGGCAGGGATCTGTTTGATACCACTGATCTTGATTAACAGGCACCAGATTTTGAAGAAACCTCAGTAGTCACTTAGGATTTGGGATTTCGATTTGTTAAAGTCTTTAGACAACATCTCATTCAATCCCTTCATTTGATACATGATGCTGAAGAGGTGAGACATACACTCCTACATGTAGCAGTTATTTATAAAGCTCTCAAGTTTGCAAAACATTTTATATCTATTCTCTTATTTGGCTTTCATGATAATCTTGTGAAGCAGGTATCATAGTTAGTACTATCATCATTTTACAGATGACAAAACTGAGGATGAGATTAAATTAAGTAACTAGCGATAATCCTAGAAATAGGATTAGAACCCAAGTCTTCCTGATTCCAAATCTAGGACTCTTAGCTCCTATGTCATATACATTAACTCTTAGGAATTATAAGGCATTATATGACTGAAGTGGCAAATGAAAGAAACATATAATGCTTTGCTCTAGCAAAGAGCCAAAATTTCCTGCAATATATCTCAACCTTAGACAATGATGACAGTCTATCATTTTAAGGATGTTAGCATACAAAGATAGATTTTTAAAATTTCTTTTTAGTGCTTTGTCCTTTGACCAGTTAATTTAATCTTAATGAAGAATAGTTACTTTGTTTCATTTGGATATAGCAGGCCATCTTTAAATGATATGCCCTTCCTGAGCTGTCCTTTTGCTTGATAATGTTTGTAGAGAAAGAGCAATTCAATCTGCTCTTGATTTGATTCTCAGGATAAAGCACAGGACAACCAGAACCACATGATTGTAAACAGGAACATTAGTGTCCTTATGGATTTCCCCCTGACTATACTGACCACTGGCATGGTTTTGGAAACTCTGTTCTTTGCTCCTGGAATCATACACATGGAATCCTGCCAGAAGGCCCAAAGCACTACGAAGGGTAATTTAGGGTGCCCTCCCAGTGAGCCAAGATACTGTGTACTTTTTCTAGGGTTTTGAATTCATCCCAAGCAGGAATGAAAACCAAACCCAGATTCTGGCTGCAATTCTTAAACACGAGATGTAAATTATGCTTCACTCAGCATCGCTGAAGAGTGAATATGTGCTGACAAAGAGTCTGCCTCAACTTTGCTGGCTAGAAAATTGACCAATGTATGGCAAAAAATGATTAGCACTGTGCATAATAAAAGTGAAGGCTCATCTACATTCCCTCTGTTGTCCATTTTGAAACTCTTTTGTCTTCTAGTTCAATCTATTATTCCAATTTCTTTCTGCTGCTCCTTGTGCTTTCTCTTTTGTTGTGGTTCAGTCATTTCAGTCATGTCTGACTCTGTGACCCCTATTTGGGGTTTTCTTGGCAAAGATACTGGAATAGTTTGCCATTTCCTTCTTCAGCCCATTTTACAGACGAGGAAACTAAGGCAGACAGGGTTAGGTGACTTGTCCAGGGTCACACTGCTAGTATGTGTCTGAGGCCAGATCTGAACTCAGGGAGGTGAGTGTTGCTGGCTTCAGGCCTGGCACTCTAGCCACTGTGCTAGCCCATGCTTTTTAACTGGGGGTTCCTTGAAGCTCAATTCTTAAAACTCTCATCTTTCTCCTGGACATTTTTTCCCTCCAGGTTTTGCACTTCTATTCTTACCTTTAACTCCATCAACTGCATCTTATTATATGTCAATTCAACAAAGATTTATTGAGGGGTATGATTTTCAAAGCACTATTATAAAGCATGGTGGTTGATACAAAGATGAATAAGACATGGTCTCTGTAGTCTCGTCAAGAAACATACAATCCAGTTGGAGAAATAAGATTACATATTTGAAAAAACAAGTAACCAAAATTTATGTATGAGTTCAAGATAATATGTCTTGATGCCACAATTATTTGCAATGATCAGCTGCTCAGTTGATGAGACAGACATTAACTGCTGTATGAATGCAGAAGAGGAAGAAGTCACTCAGGCTGGATGAGCTAAGGGCAAGTTTCATGGAGCAAGTAGAATTTGAGCTATATTCTAATCGATGGACAGGATTTGAATGGGAAGAAAAAAGGGCAAGTAAAAATAAACTTTTAGGCTTTTGACATACTATATTCTCACCTAACATGAAAGCTTCTGTTGCAGGAGGAAGGAGAGAACCTTGCATTCTATTTCTTTAAATACTACTCAGTAGGTTTGTTGAAGCTGAACTTTGCCAGCATTTTCCTCATGAAATCAAATGAAGCTGTACCTGTGGCCCGGCAAGAGAAATATCTTGCTTATCCAGGGACAATTAAGGGCCAAGAAAACCAGAACAAATTTTGCCTTGGGGAGAAATTTGGTTGAACTGGAAATAACAATTTACTTTCCAAAAAGGTCAGGGCTCAGAGAATGAATGTGTCAGTTGGAAAGGGGAATGACAGCAGAGAGTGGTTGGACAACATAGAAAGATTGAAAAATATCTACAATTATAAACACACACACACACACACACACACATACACACATAGAGTTGGGTCTGTTAGGTGCCTTTGGGATACTCAAAAAGGATCATGCCACCATGGTTCTTACTGTCAAAGAACTTACCCAACCTAGCTGACAAAAGAAGACATAGAAGTGTGAACAGTTAAATACCAATAGTAGATCTACCTGTCTATCTATCTATCTATCTATCTATCTATCTATCTATCTATCTATCTATCATATATCTATCTTTTTCTTCCTTCCTTCCTTCCTTCCTTCCTTCCTTCCTTCCTTCCTTCCTTCCTTCCTTCCTTCCTTTCTTTTTTTCTTTCTTTCTTTCTATCTTGCTAGCTAGCTAGCTATACATTCAAACAAAGCAGTAGTCCCTCATGCGCTTGTACTTACTGTGTGAGTTAGACTACAGGCAAGGAGAATCAACGTTAGAACTGAAGGAATCCAGAGATCATAAAATATAACTTCTGTATTTTATAGGTGAGGAAACTATGACTTAGTGAGGTTTAATGACTTGAAAGTCAGACAATAGACCTTGTTTGTGACAGAAACAGGATTAGAACCTAGGCCTCATAGGTCCTAGTCTCATACTCCTAAACACTAAAAACTATCTCCAGACTTAAACATTATGCTCTATATCTATCCCATGCATGGGGAGGCAAGATAGCATTACAGTGGGCGGTTAAGTCAACACTTCAATACCCATCCAATTTTTGTCTCAAGTGATTGGCTAAACACTGTAACATTGGAGTTTTGTGGTATTCTTGTATGGACCTGCCATTTTATCAGAATGTTTGGTAAAATATTTAACATGCATGTCTATCTGTGCTCTTTGTCTCAAATAGTTAGGTGACCCTGAAGAGTTCATTGCTTCCAACATGTGTTATTATGAGGGAAAGCATAAAACCACAGCAACCGGAGATGGCCTGAAGCCCTCAGATGATAGAAATGAAGCCAAAAAGCTTGCAGCCATGGGATTTTAGGGTGTTCCATGAACTCGTGTTCATAATTGTCAGCAAGTGAATATGAATTATGAACCAATGACAAGACTTAAGAGTACATAAGGGGAGATTTCCTATGAAAAATGAATCCTATTTATGATGGATTTTCACTTTTTGATAATTTAGAGAGGCAGATTTTGAAGGTTTAAATATTCTATCATAAGTCTTAACAAGAATAATGTTTCAAATCTGAAAACAAGACCATTTTGGTGTATTTTCTAGCCTTTCCCCTTCCTGTGGGCCATAGAGGATTGGCCATAAGTTTGTGGGTGGATGCCATGGATATTTTACAAACAGTAACAGTACAGGCAGCCAACATCTCAAAGAACTCTATGAACAGTGGATTCTAAGCTGGAAGCCCAGAAGAGCCAATCTCCAGGAGGCAAATAACAGCCCCACTAAAGAGCTGCCACTTTAAATCCTATAAAAAGCTTTATCAGTCATTTTATATTTAATTTAAATACACATATATATATATATATACATACACATGTATGGGTGGATGTATTCACTTCTCTGTGTTTGTATTATTCTCCATGCCTTCCACTCTTCTCCCCTCCCATAGGCTTTAAGTTCCTTGAGAGAAGGAATTGTTTCACCTTTGTCTTTGTAGCCCTAATGCTCAAGTAGGTTCCTGGCATATAGTAGATGCTAGTTAAAATGTCAGCTGAATGAAGGACAAACAAGCATTTATTGAGTGCCTACCATGTGCAGAGAACCAATTAGGCAAAGGCAGGTAATGAAATAGAAGCTGACTAAGTGTTAATGAAGAACTACTATGTGTTAGGTGCCAGGAATACAAAAATAAAAATAAGAAAGAAACAGTTCCTGCCCTGAAGATGTTTATGTTCAAAGACTTGACATATTTTTATAAACCAGGGAGACCATAGAGCAATGAGAAACTATATTTTGATAATTACTTCATAGTGGATTGAGTCATGGATTTGGAGCCAGGAAAAACTGGATTCAAACCTGTCTCTGATCATTACCAGATATGTAGCCCCAGGCAAGTGATTTCCTCATATGGCTATGAGGTTCAAATAAGATAATTTACGTAGATCATTTCATAAATCTTAAAGTACTATGTAAATGCCAGCTCTTCCTCTTTTCCTCCTCCTCCTCCTCTTCCTCCTCCTCCTCCTCTACCTCCTCCTCCCCCTCCCAGCACCACCACTACCATGACTGACTGTCCCCTACAGGTAGGCAAGGGAACCTTATTCAAATAGCCAAGTGCCCTGAAGAGAGATACAGGAAGCCAAAATCTTGCCACCACCTCAACTACCACTTCCCTTCAGTCCCTTGTGGAGGCAGCCCAGGACCCTGAACATAAGTGCCCCAGAAATAGCAGAAGC
Source organism: Phalanger gymnotis (assembly GCA_028646595.1). Lineage (NCBI taxonomy): Eukaryota > Metazoa > Chordata > Mammalia > Diprotodontia > Phalangeridae > Phalanger > Phalanger gymnotis. The sequence goes on from JAQQSZ010010866.1 coordinate 5,332, forward strand.
TCCTAGGCTACCAGCCCTGCTTCTAGCTCTTCCTCAACCATCAGAGTCTGGAAGGGTGGCTCTTGGAGGGGTCCAACCCCAGGGAATGCCTCTGCAGATATTGCATCCTCCACCTACTGAGCAGCCTCATGTCTTGACGTCTCAGTAAAAAAAAAGTTGTCACCATTAAAGTCTTTGGCACTGTAAGAAGCAGGTACTAGTTGATCAATGGAAATTATGCTAACACATTTCTATCGGCCTTTCCTCTGTACCCTATAGAATACTGGGCCTTCCCAATTGTCCTGCAACTAAAAGTTGTCTCTCCCCCCAGAGCAATGTGAACTCTTTGAGAACAGGCATAGTCTTGCTTTTCTAGCTGTAGTTTAGCAATCATCCCTGTGCTTGACACAAGCATTAATAAGGTGATAAATATTCTAGGCACTGTGCTAAGTGCTGGCAATACAAATGCAAAAAAAAGAAAGTCATTCCCCTTTAAGAAGCTTACATTTTAACAAGGGAAGATAATATATAATAGGGAACTGGAAAGAGGGAGTAGATAAGGGGCAGCTGTGTGGGGGCATGATGTTAAAGTCAATAGGTTGTAAGCATAGCCAGGTGGAGGTAATAAAGCATATCCAGCCTGGGCCCACTCCCCCTAAACAGATGTCCCTAAAGGAACTCTCCAACAGGGAGAGATTGGCATAGCTGACTTGGGCAATGGATGCCATAGAGTGAGAAGGCCTCAGGTAATAAGGGAAGTTCCAGGGCAACTAAGTCAGGGTGTCAAAGTCCTTGGAGTCGGTAGCACAACCAGGTGGACAATGAAGCATGGCTGGCTGTGCAAGTGTAGGGACAAATAGTGAGTCACCAGCAGAAGAGGACACGACTAAGAAGAATTGGTCAGTTGTTCTATCCCATTTCAAAATGACTTCTCATGTTGTATATTGATAATCGAGTTTTATTTTTGAAAAATTTATCATTTATCATGGATTTTTCACAGATTTTTTCCTGGATTTTTTAAAGCTTTCTCTTTTCCCTACCTATCTGGAGTTTTAATGAACCTGAAGATCTAGGGTTTACTTTGAAACTACCTCTAGAATCACTACTACTACCATTCTTTCTCTCATTTTGGAGCGTTCTCATCCAGTTCATACTTTGCAGAAGGGGGCTGCTGTTATGTTCAGTCACGTCTGATTCTTCATAACCGCACGGACCATACTGTTCATGGGATTTTCTTGGTGAAGATACTAGAGTGGTTTGCCATTTTCTTCTCCAGTGATTTAAGGCAATCAGAGGTTAAGTGACTTGGTCAGGGTCACACAGCCGGTATCTGATGCCGAATTTGAACTGAGGTCTTGCTGACTCCCGGCCCAGCATTCCAACCCTGAGTCACCTAGCTGCCTCCTACTACTTAGTCAGTAGCACCTGCCAATAAGCTACCTTGGAGATGAATGAATGGATGATTGAAAATAAAACATTTATTAAGTGCTTATTATGTACAAAACTCTATGCTAACTGCTAGGGATACAAAAAGAAAGGTCAGATAGTCTCTGCTCTCAAGATAGTCACAGTCTAATGGGGGAGAAGACAGACATGGAAGATTTCATCTGCACGTTAGAAAAATCCTGTAGCTTGGGGTGCAGCAAGAAAACAGAGGGCAATGACTCTTATTCAATGTAATTTCCACCAGTGGCAGTTAGCTGTTTCTGCTGCTGGTGGTGATGAAGGAGAGACCTCTGTCCACAATGATTTCTCCCTTCCATGACGGCTGAGGGGGCTGGTCTAGAAGCAAGTCTGGTAGTTTGTTGGAGTGACTTTTTACTTCCTTCTTCCTTACCTTTCATGTTCAGTCATCAAAGTCAGTTTCTGTTCCCTCTCTTTGTTCTTACTGCTAACACCTTAATGTAGGACCTCATCATCACCTGCCTGGATTATTGCAATAACCTTCTAACATGTGTTCCAATCTCTATTCTCTACCAGACTGATCTTTTCTTATGCATCAATCTAGCCGTGTTACTCCCTTGCTCAAAAATCTTCAATGACTCTTGCCAATCTACAGAAGTTCAGACTTCATAGGCTGGTAATCAGTGCACTGAATAATCTAGAACTAGGTGTCCTTTTCATCCTTATATCAAATTACCCCTTGCCCCTCCCCGCCATGAACATCATTCTCAAGGTAAGGTGGAATATTTACTGTCTCTTGAAAATGCCTTATGATATCTCACCTCCATGTCATTCATCATGCTATTCCTTATGTTTGGAATGACCTTACTCCTCCTGTCTATCCGTTCACTCCAAAAGTAGGGGAATACCCAATGTCTAGGGGTGTGGTGGAGGCAGCTCCAACCAACCTAAGTGCTTATTGTGAAATTTTCAATGTGAGCATTTACACCTACAAATCAGAGTTTTTATTTTGTTCATTGTTTAGGCTTAATAAAGTGCTGGAGAAAATGTTAACAACGCAGATTAAATTTAAAGGTATATCATAGGCACCACCCCCCAAGAGGTGGTTGTTAAACATTTACCAGATCACCCCTGCTGATATCCATTCTTCATAGCCCAAATTAAATAATATTTCCTCTTGATTCCCTCAATCCTTTTTGTGCTTTTGCCTTGTGCCTCACACAGCACTTTTCATCTCCTTGATAGCTTTTGTCCCCTACTCCTGAAGTCGTGTTGCTGGGGTGCCAAACAACTTGAAGATTTTATCATGAAAGCATCTGTTACAGCTCTATTTACACGCTCAGTGTTTGGTTCACCAGTTGCTCATTCCAACTTGGTCCGTTTTTGCAGGGACTTATATACTATGCACACTGGGATGAAAATGGTCAAAGCCTGTGATTTTACCAGGGCATGGATCTTCCAGTGTGAATATTCCCACTCCAAATGCTGATGAGAAACTTATTCATTGTCGACTACAGTAACAGAGAGTCACCTGGGGAACTGAGAGGTTAAGTAACATTAGTACATGGTTGCAGAGATAGCATTCAAGCCATGGTCTTCCTGACCCAAAGGCCAGCACTCTATCTGCCCTACCATATTGTTTTTCAATATGACATTAGACACTGTCACCAAGCACAAAGTGGTACTTGTTCATTTGTTTCTTCCCCCGTTATCCCTTTAAGCCCATTAGCCTGACAAGAAACTAGTTTTTGGTATCAGTTTCAGAGGGTCAAATTTATTCACGAAGTAGTAGCTTTTAACCAATATCATTTATCTCTTATATTCTTCAGGCTACTTTACTTGGGGATGGCTTTTTAGGCAATTAGGGCCTATTGGTAATTTATTACCTATGTTTGACCATGCCTCCAATAGTAGCTAGAATTCAAGAGTTGAGTTGTATTTTGCCTTTGCCATCTACAAGTCACTCACTCTCTTATCCTCAGTTTCCACAGCTGCAAAATAGGTATAATAATGCCTGCAGTACCTATTTCATAGGACTTTTATGAAGTTCAAATGAAATAATGGTTGTAAAGTGCTCTGCAAACCATAAAGTATTTTATAAATATCAGCCACATTTTTCAAGCTTTGAAGGCTTTGAGATTTCAGATCTTAATCCATTTAAATGCTAAGGTCTAGTTTATGTGTCTAAGAGGTTCTTATCCTTTCTTGACTCTTTTGCACTGTTTGTTTTATTAGTTTCTTTTATAGTGACCTGGACACATAAGCCACTGCTATAAGTCTGATGAAAGTATGTTTTGTTGTGGTTCAGTTGTTCAGTCCTGCCCCCACTCTTGGTTGACACCATGGACCACAGCACGATGAAAGCATGTACTGTGCCCTATCTAAACTTTGTATCTTCCCTAGAACTTAGAACAATTTTTCACACACAGTACTTAAAGCAAGTTTAATTTAATTAAATTGAATGAGAGCTGCCCTGGAATGAGGTTTATGAGAGCCTATAAGAATTTAGAGAAGCTTTCAGTGCCCTTGAAGCCACTGTGCCTTGAGGGTGAACTCAGGAGGTTAGAGTTTCCAACCAGAAGAATCCTGGATATGAGTCAATGGTTAGATCTCAATCAGTTAACAAAACTTATTAAGCGCCTACTATGTGCCAGGTGTTATGCTAAGCACTGGGGATACAAAATAAATGACAGCCCCAGGTCTCAAGTAGCTCACAATCTAATGGAGGAGAAAATATGCAAACAACTATGTGCTAAGATGGTATACACAGGATAAACTGGAGATATTTAGCTGAAGGAAGACACTACAATTGAGGGGGATTGGGAAAGAATTCCTAGGATTTTAAAAGAAGGTGGGAATTTTGGCTGAGATTTGAAGGATGTTAGGGAAGTCAAGAGGCAAAGATGTGGAGGGAGAATGTTCCAGGCAGGGGGACAGCCAGTGAAAATACCTGGAACTAAGAGATGGAGTGTCTTGTTCAAGGGACAGTAAAGAGGCCAGTATCACTGGATCATGTATTGCGTGGAGGAAAGTGAAGATTTAAGAAGACTGGAAATGTAGGAGCAGGCAGGTTATGAAGGACTTGGAACATCAAATAGGATTTTCTTTTGGAGGCAATTGGGATTAAGTGACTTGCCCAGGATCACACAGCTAGTAAGTGTCTGAGGCTGGATTTAATCTCAGGTCCTCCTGACTCTAGGGCCAGTATTCAATCCACTGTGTCATCTAGCTGCCCACAAACAGGATTCTCTATTTGATCCTGCAGGTGAGAGGGAGCCACTGGAGTTCAAATGGTCAGATCAGTGCTGAGTTTGATTTGACAGCTACGTAGGACAGATCTTAACTTCACCTCCCTCCTGAGAAGTACACCACAACTAATGATGAGGATGGGGCTCCACTAGTTCTCTATTACTATCAGTCCTTCTGTACCAAATCAGATACCATGTCCTTTGAAAGTACTTAAGTGTTACGGTCAGACAAAAACCCAAAGAGAAAAGCTTGTAGTGATTTATTGCAACACCATTCATTTGCTGGATGAACAAAATAGGGAAAATTAAAATTTTTCCTTTGCTTATGATGAATGATAACCGGATTGGATTAGGATTGAGTTCTAGCAGGAGCCTTTGACCACCCAGTGAAGGCCAGTCCACTTGCTTGTTCCAAGTCTTGATATTACACCCTCTAATAATGTGTTTTTAGTTGTTTAGCTGAGGTAGCCAAGCTATTGTTTTATGTCTTGTTTAAATATAATGGTTGACTAATGCAGCGGGAGAAAGTAGGGGAGATTTGAGAAGTGTGTTAAAGGCAGCATTTCTTCTTTAAAGTTCTGTACCAGCTTTCTTCTATAGATCTGTTAAGAACAATTCTCCTTCCAGTAGGATTTGGGAAAACAACAGATTTCTCTTTCCCTTTCCATAACAGTCAATAGGACACTGGGTAGTGAGAACTTCACTGAATCAATGAGTAATTTTCCTCAAGGGGAAAAAAGATATGCAATGAAAACTGGCTACAGGGCCCCTGCGTATGCTTTCTTTTCCTTTAAATTACCTCTTATTGATTCTGGCCTTATTAGGTCTCAAGTCAGGAAACTTTACTACTATCTGTCTGATCTGAAGAATGTAACTTAAAGTGGTTATTTCCCAGTTTTCTTCCCTCTAAAATGGTGGTGCCATGCAGTGGAAAGAGTGTTTTACTTGGAGTCAGAGTACTTGAATTTGAATTCGAAATCTGTTACCTGTATGGCCTTGGGTGGGTCATTTCAATTCTCTGGTCCTCAGTTTCCTCATCAGTAAAAGAAGGAAGTTAAACTCAATTATCTCTAAGGTCTCATAATTCTCAATCTGTGATCCTACTTACCTAACACTCCAACCTGAATGTCATTATAAAGAATAAATATGATTATATGTATATGCATATTTTTGAAATAGAAAATATTACAAAATTACAAGTAATTGCTACTCATTTTAGCTATGGATGTCTAGTTGAATGAATAATAAACAGCTTACAAGTTTATAGTGCTCTAAGGTTTATAAAATACTTTTCCACAAAAATCCCATGAGGAAAATAGAGAAAATATTATTATACCCTTTCTAGAAAAGAGGAAACTGAGCCTCAAGAGGCTAAAAGATTTGTCCAGGGCAATAAAACTTACATCTCTGACTCCGAGGTTGGTACCTCCGAGGTTGGTACCTATATGGGTTCCAATTGTCACATTTTTACTCAATCAATGAATTTTTAATTTAAGTCTGAGTTGTGATTTCACCTGTTTAGGAAATTCAATGTGGAAACTCCATTTTCTAACAAAGCAAATCAGCGACTTTCCTGTAAGTTATAACCTTATAGGCAGCCTCCTGCAGCTTCCAAGAGATTAAGTGACTTCATCATGTTGGTGTAGACAATATGTGTTCCATATTTAGAGTTGAAAGGGCCACTAGGCACTATCTAATCCAATTTTTGTTTTACAGATGAGACAACTGATTCCCAGAGAGGGTGTGACTTACCCAGGATCATGCAGGTCATAAATGTCTAAAGCAGTATGTGAACACGTATCTTTCTTACTACAAAGCTGGCCCTTTAACCCCAATACTGCCTCTCTCAACTTTTTAAAAAAAATTTATATGCACTGTGCTTTATACTTAGTAAGCCTTAGTAAGGGCAACTAGGTGGTGCAGTGGATAAAGGTCTGGGTTCAAATCCGACCTCAGACACTGTAGTAGTCTGTGTAACCCTGTGTAGTAGGAAGGCCGAATTTATAATCTCAAATATAATCATGTATATGTTTGAATGGTTCGAAATTGCAAGCTATGAGAGGTTCTCTAAGGAGAAAACAACAACAAATTTATTTAGGCCCCACCGCAGCTGATCCGTGAACCAGCCTCCCCATTCTGACATCTTGACAAAAAGACTCCAGGCCCAGAAAGCCTGCCTCACAAGAGTAACCAGGAGACCACAGAAAAACAAGATAGTATTTAGCCAAATCATTTTTACTGGCCTCAAGTTCCTGCTCGCACTCCTGGGTCTACACACGGGTCAGCCCTGCTTCCGCAGCTTCCTGCCTCCGCAGCTTCCACTTCCGCTGTAGTTGTCTCTTGGCTCACCCTTCCTCTCAGCCGAGCTTCTGGAGTTCTCAAGCCCCGCCTCAACGACCAGAGACCATTGGTTCCCAAGTTGGCCCCTCTTAAGTC
>JAQQSZ010010867.1:0-12398 GCA_028646595.1 Phalanger gymnotis
TTAACCTTGCTCTCCTTATTAAGGCAGATCAAAAGAACCTGGGCTTTCTGGCTGTCCGGCAGCTTTCTGGGTGCTGGCTGTGGGTGGATCTGGACCCCCCCCCCACAGAAGCTGCTAGCCAGATTGTGGAAACAACTGGTGGGCCATTTGCCAGGGCTGTTGCAGAGGAGATACCTGCACTGGATGAAACATTGGACTAGGTGACTTTTCAGATTGCTCTAAGTTTCTCTGATGCTAAAAGAGAAGGTTAAAGGCTAAGTAGGGTGAGTGTGTGGGTGGTGGGGTGGACAATGTCCTAGACTTGAAAACAGACCTGAGTTCAAATCTTGCCTCTTACTAGTTGTCAACCCTAGGCAAGTCACCTAATCTCTCCCAAACTGTTTCCTCAACAAATACTAAGGTTAAGTGACTTGCCCAGGGTCACACAGCTAAAAGGTATGTGAGGCTGGATTTGAACTTTGGTCTTCATGACTCCAAGTTCAGTAGACTCTATCTACTATGCCATCTAGTATGTTGTTGTATTGTTCAGTCATGTACGACTCTTTGTGAGCCTGTGGTCCATACTGTCCATGAGGTTTTCTTGGCAAAGATATTGGAATGGCTTGCCATTTTCTTCTCCAGTGGATCAAGGCAGAGGTTAAGTGACTTGCCCAGGGTCACACAGCTAGTGAGTGTCTGAGGTTGGATTTGAACTCAGGTCTTCCTGGCTCCACTTTATCTACCGAGTCACCTAGCTGCCTCCCAAGTATGTTAGTAGTTAACTCTAGTAGCTCATCTTAGTGCCTTCCCTCTGAGATTACATCCAATTTTTCCTGCATATAATTTGTTTGTACATAGTTTGCATATTGTCTCCTTAATTAGGTTGTGAGCACCCTGAGAAAAGGGACTATTTTTTTTACGATTTCCCCCCTTTTCTTTGTATTCCTAGTGCCCAGCACAGTGTGTGGCATATACCAGGTTAATTGACGCTGGTTGACTTGACCTGACTCATATAAAATGGAGACAATATGGCCCCTATCTCAAAGGGTTGTGTTAAGGGTTGTGTGTTACATTAAATGCTTTACAAATCTCTTAAGGTGAATGCTAACTATTTCCTCAGTCTGGGTTCCCCAGTTACTATTCCCCCAGTTTTGATGTAACAGTTTATGTTCAATGTAATCCGTTTTAATTTAACAGTGATTAAGCACCTCCTGAATGCCCAGCACTGTGTCAGGTGATGGGAAAGAGGTGGAGATATAAAGACTGCTTTCTTTGTTCCAATAACCCCTCCCACTTGTTTACCCTATGGGTTAACCTGCTCTTGGGTTATAGACCTGTTTATATTATGCCCTAGGAGGCTAGCTGAGAATCACTTAAAATCCCCCAACAGGAGCTATTAAGAAGGGAAAAGAAGTGTCCATTCAGTCATTCTTCATGGGTCAGGGTCTTCCTCTGCCTCTGATGTCATTGCAGAAATGTGGACTCCCTCTGGCTTTCTGGCTGGCCCCAGAGGTCACTGTGGGTGCTGGGTGCTACAGACATGGAATTGTTCCCTCCGTTTGGCCAGAGTGCCAGCCCAGGGACCCAGAGGGCCGGAGGCTCCAGGTTTTTCCAACCTATTCAGAAAGATGCTAAAATTCTGGGCCTGACCTCATGGCAGCAAAGAAACAGAGAGTGGTCTGAACAAAAGTCAATTCCATGGTGGGGCCACACATTCTTTAGTCTCGTTTTTCAATCATCTCTGCAGAGATGCACAGACTGCCAGGATGATTCAGGAGAGAGTCAAGTGAGAGGGAACTTGGCACAGAAGGTTGTGTGCTGAAGAAATAAGGGAAATTTTCTAGGGATTCCTAATAATTATAATGCTTTTTTAAACACCAAAATTTGAGGGATTAGGGGTTCTTCCCAATCTCAGATATGCTGAAGAATGACAGATTATTCACTTTCAGCCAGTTTATTTAAATAGTTCATTCATTCATTCAAGGCAGCCAAGGGCAGGGAAAAGAGAGTTGACTTCAGAGTCAGGAAGACCTCGCTTCAAGTTTAGCCTTGAATACATCTTGGCTGTGGGACCCTAGGCTAATCATTTACATTCCCAGATAACTCTCTGAGACTTTTAAGTCAAAGAACGGTTGTCTATTTGCTTTAATAAAGGGACTTTCTTCACTGGGAATTCCCTACCTTTATGAAATCATGGGTCCAAAAAAAATTATTCCTACGTTCAACAAATATTTATTGAGCACATCATAGAACAGAAATTGCAGCAGACTAGTAGTCAGAAGACCTGAATTCCAGTCCAGACTCTGACATTAATTATCTGTGTATCCTTGGGTGAATAACTTTACTCTTGTTGGCCTCAGTTTCTTCATCTGGGATATGGGGAGGGGGGTTAGATTAGATGATCTTTCAGGTCTAAAATTCCATGACTTGCAGTAAAAATGCTTCTGGAGAGAAGACATTTTTGGCAATTAGAAGATAAAATGTGATCTTAAAAACAAGCTATGGAAATAAAGTTAATGAGCATTAAAAATCAATCAATTAACATTTATTAAGTGCCTACTATGTGCCAGGCACTGTGCTAAGCACTTTAAAGCCAATATTATCTCATTTGATCCTGCAAAATAGGTGCTCTTAATATTCCTATTTTACTAACGAGGAAACTGAGGTTAAGTGACTTGCCTAGGGTCACCCAGCTAGGAAGAATCTGAGGCTAATTTGAACTCAGGTACAGAATGTTTTAGAGTAGTGGAGTAGATAGATACGAATCTCTTAAGGTGAATGTTAACTTTTTCCCCAGTCTGGGCTCCCCAGTTTCTATTCCCCCAGTTTTGATATAATAGCTTATGTTCAATGTAATCCGTTTTAATAGATCTGTGTTATAGATACAGATAGATCTGTATTATAAGAATATTAGTTTGGCAGCTGTGGGGAGGATGGAAGGGAGGGGAGAGAAAGGAAGGCAAGGAGGACAATTAAAAAGCTATTGTAATAGTCCAGGCAAGAGGCGAAGGAGGCTTGAACTAGGGAAGAGATAGAAGAGGGAAGCAGGGACAAATGTGAAAGAGGGTGCATGGGTAAAATCAACAGATTAAATTGCTGTTATTCAGTCATTTCAGTCATGTCTGACTCTTCATGACCCCACTGAGGTTTTCTTGGCACAGATACTGGAGGGGTTCGCCATTTCCTTCTCCAGCTCATTTTATAGATGGGGAAACTGAGGCAAAGAAGGTTAAGTGAGTTGCCCAGGGTCACACAGCTAATAAGTGTCTGAGGCTGGATTTGAACTCAGGAAGATGAGTCTTCCTGACTCCAGGCTGGGTGCTCTATCCACTGTGCCACCTAGCAGCCCACTGATTGGATATAGGGGATGAGAAAGAGAGAAGAATTACTCCAAGACTATGAACTTGAGTGACTGGGAAAATGGTGGTACCATTAACAAAAATGAGGATGTTTGGAGAAGGGATGAGTTTGGGAAGAACTAAAATGAGTTTTGTTTTGAACATGTCAATTCTGAGATACCTATAGGACATCCAGGTGGAAATGTTCAACAGGAAATTAGGTGGTAACATGGAACTCGTATTTAGGAGTTGGCTATATGTTTCAGGGCTGGTTATATAGATTTGGGAGTCATCTCTAGAGGGATCACAATTCAACCCACGGGAGCCAATGAGATCACCAAGGCATTGAACATAAAGAGAGAAGGCCTAGGGCAAAACTATTAGAGGATGCCCACCATGATTGAGAAGGAGCAGTATGAAGACAGAACAAAGGAGACTAAGAAAGAATAGTCAAACAGGCAGGAGGAAAATCCACAGAGGAAGTATGACAGAAGCCAAGGGAGAAGAAAGTATACAGGAGAAGGATCTGATGGTCAACATCAAAGCTTCAGAAACATCAAGCAGAATGAGGATAAAGGAAAGGTCATTGAATTTAGCAGCTAAGAGGTCACTGATAACCTTGAAGAAGCCAAGTGCAGTTGAATGGTAGTGTCAACATTTCAGTGTTGAACAAAACAGCTGATGTCAACAACGTCCAAATTTCAGAGTTAATTTCATAAAAGAAGTCATAGAAAATAATTTTTAGCTTGGATATTTCAAGTGACTGGGCAAAAAGAGAGACTCTAAAAGTGATGTATGTATCTATGTTGGGCAATAAGTAACTTTCCCTTCCTGGTTTTGTTCAAGAGTATTAAAGTGACATCCCCAAACCCTGCCCCCACAACCCACACATAGCTTCCAATGTAGATGCAGGTTCAAAAGGTAGAATACAGGAAAATGTTGAGGGTTTTCACACGGACTAAGGAAATCTGATGGCATCTGCAGTTATAGGGAATATCATCTAGAAATGGAATAATATGAAGTCATGTCTGGTTTTGGGAGTTACAACTGGCCAGCTAGCATGATCTATGCTTTTAATTCTTCCATGCCACCTGGAAATACGTATATTTACACAATACCTACATATACACCCATATTGTACATGTGCAATACATGCACATGTATATATCTATTTATCGATATCTGAAACAGCATCTGTTTCTCATCTGTTTCTGCAACTCATAAAGCATTCTAATTCAAGATCTGGTCATATAAATTAGCATCTACTTTTTTTATAATTACTTAAAAAACCTTTATAAACATACTATTGTATATAGGTGAGTAGAAGATCATATTAAGGCATGAAAAGTTGAACTCTGAGAAATGTAGGAATGCAGGTGCATTCACTTTAAAAGTCACAAAAACTAGTGACTTCATGAGTATAAAATACTTCAACATTAATATCTGATAACATTCTTCACTTTCAGGGTTAATTAGCATCTAATTAATATAAGACCTGCAACTCCATGGGGTGGAGTACAACTCAAGCAATCTATGAGCCAAGAACCGGGCATAGCACAATTTTTATAGATGGGGACGGAAAGGGAGAAAGGAGTAAACATTTCTATAGCACCTACTATGTGCCAAGCATTGTGCTAAGCATTTTATCATTATTTTCTCATTTGATCTTCACAACAACCTGGGAGGTAGGTGCTATTATTATTCCCATTTTACAGGTAGGAAAACCAAAGCTGGCAGAAAGTTACATGACTCACCTAGGGTCATGCATCTAGTAAGTGTCTGAGACCAGATTTGAACTCAGGTCTTTCTGATTCCAGGCCCAGTGCTCTATCCACAGTGCTACCAGCTGCCTCTATTTACTTGGATCTCAGGTAAATCTTTTGTTTTCTTTAAGTATATAATTATTACAATATGGAAGGCAGGCCTGGTACCCTGGATCTAAAGTCAGAGGACGTGTTCAAATGCTGCCACTTTACTTAGTACCGTGTGAGCCTGAAAAAGACCCCTCGACCACTCTGGGCCTCAGTTTCCACATCTCTAAAATGAAGGGGTTGGATTTAATGACCTCTAAAGGTCCTTTCCAGCTCTGTTTTCTATGTACTATAAACTTGGCCCTGATTACTGTTTTTCAAATGTAGCACCAGCTCTGCCCTTATTCTCCTAATTCTTACTGCCCAATCAGGTTGGTTTCCCAGAGGGCAACGGACTACTTCCAAGTAAGCAAATAAATTTACCTCCCTGGGTTTCTCTTGACTCCTGTGTTGACATTTCAAAGTTTCTACTCAGCTCTGGTCTTTTCGTCAGAAATGCTTGGAAGTCCTCTCTGCTATTAAAGATCCATTTCCCCCTCTGTTGGATTATAGTCAGTTTCGTATGCTAAGTCATTCTTAGTTGTAAGCCTATACTTCCTGTCTTTTGGAATGTTGTACTACGAGATTGCTTATTTGTAGTACAAGCTGTCAGGTCTTAGGAGATCTTGACCGTAGGTCATGATACTTAAACTGCTTCAATCTGGTTTGTTTTGTTTTGCGTTTTTTTTTTGGATGACTTTTAGCTATGACATTCTTTGGATTGCTTCTTTTGGGGGTTTGGTTGGGAAGTGATTGGTGGATTCTTTCTACGTTTACTTTACCCTCTGGTTCTAATAGATCCAGGCAGCTTTCATCTATGATTTCTTGAAATATAAGCATTTAAACTTTTTTAAAAAAAAATAATGTTTTTCAGGCAGCACAGGGATTGTGAAATTAACTCTTCTTGACCTTTTTTCCAGGTCAGTTGATTTTAGATATCTTGTAGTTTCTTCTATTTTCAGGCTTTTGGTTTTGTTCTAATATTTCTTGCTGTCTTGTGAATAAATTGGTTTCTATTTCATCTGTGTTTGTTTTCAGAGGCTCTGTTGGGTAAGATATAGCACTTTTTTTCTCCCCTAACTATTCTCTTTTTAATTCTTTCTTCAAAGACTTTCATTTCATTTTTATCTCATGCTTCATTTATTTTAGGTATTCATATACTATTTTCTTGTGGAAAATAGTATTTTTCCCCCTTTGAGTCTTGCTTGCAATTGTGACAATTACTCTGTACTTTGGGGGGAAGGTGGGGAATTTACTATGATTTTTTTTATTCTGGTCAATATCTTCTTTGGTTTACTCACTTCATCACCTTTAGTTCTTGAATTATTTCTTTATGCCAGGAGCAGTATGTGTCTACTGCTGCATTTTGAGACAGGGAGGGGGTGGTAGGCCAAGCTTTGTCTTTCCTCGGGTCATCTGAGTTCCTGTACTGACTACCCCTTCCCTGTATTAGGCACCTCTGGATGTTTGAAGGTCAGATCTTCAGGGTCCTCAATGGAGTCTTGCAACTGGGTTATAAATATTTCACAGCCCTGGGCTCCAGTTGAGATGACTCTGGTCAGCTCACCTTGGCACCATTACCTGTTTGACCCTGGGACTCCCTAGGCACTCACTGTGGGTTTATAACTGCCTTGGAGCTTTTTCTTAAGGACTCTCCACTTCTACTGCCTCTGGACAAAGAACCCTGCAGTCTACACATGTTGGCCCTTCTCTAGTCTTAGTAGGAGGCTGTGGGTTTGGCTGCCCAGCTTTGCTGGCAGTTCCCTTTCTAATTGCTTGTGGGCTGCTGACTTTTGCTCAGTTCTTAAACAGAACTACTTACTATATAGTTTATCATCTGATTTTTTTTAGCATTATCCATTGTGGTGCAAACTTCAAGTTTTTCCCAAAATAATTATGGGGGAGCTAGGTGGCTACCTGTCTTCTTGGATGATGAAAGTGTTAAATACGGCATTCCAATGGGTAAATATAGAACAAAATGGGGAATGATGGGGGACATCTAGATAATTCTTACTGGGACATTCCATCTTCTCTCTGTGTGTTTTCATTCTTTCTGGACATTCTTTCATTGTCTTTCCTTCTTAGAATTCCTAGTTTTCTTCCAAGCTCCAACCTTTCCTGCTCCCCAACGCTGCTAATTATAAAATTACCTTGTATTTATTTAACCGGGATTTTTTTTCTATTTACCATTTTTATACATGGCTTTGTAAATTCTTTTTTTCCCTCAATTAACAAGCATTTGGAGATATACTCACAATTACAGCTGTCCCTGAGGGAATGGATAGCCTGGGGAAGTATTGGGTTCTCCCTCATTGGAGAACTACAAGAAGAGGCTGTTGGATATTTCCTAGTGAGAGATTCTTCTTGGGGCATGGTTTGGGCTAGATGACCACTGAGTTACCTTCCTCTCCTGAAATTCTGTGATATATATTCCAGGGAAGACACAATACAGCAGCTGAGAGGATAGAGTACTGGACCAGGAGACAAGAAGACACGAGTTCAAATCTGGCCTCAAATACTTATTAGCTATGTGATCTAGTGTCACTTATTAATTAGTTGTTAATTAATAAGTGACTTATTCTCATTTAATCTCTCTGCCTCAGTTTCTTCATCTGCCAAATGGGGATAATAATAGCATTTATCTCAAAAGGTTGTTGTAAGACTCAAATGAGATTATATATGTAAACCATGTTGCAAACCATAAAATGCTAAGTATTATACAACACAGACATAGATAAGCTTAATGATTGGGATAAAGGAGAGATCTAGGTGATTCAATCCAACCAACATTTATTAATCACCTATTGTGTGCAAGCTACTATGCTAGACACCAAGAATAATACAAAGACAAGAACAAAATCATGATTGAAAAAGAAGGTCTGCTCTCTTGGTTAGAAGGATAGAGACACGAGAGACAGTGAGGGTGTGATTCTAAGGCAAGAATCCAATTTTGAAAACATAGTCCTGAAACGATACTGTTTTGCACAATTAGGGATGTGCCTCAAGTTTGAACCCTGAGGTGACTATTTATCATTCAGCATCAAAGAAAAATCTATATAAATATGTGTCAGAAGCTTAGTTGCTGGCCATTAAATTTACCAAAATTTACTCTATAGGTCACCAGGGGGCACTTCTGTTTCTCTACCAAGGAATTCCTTGTCCAAACAGAGCAAACAAAATGACTTGGATGTAAATAGCTCGGAATCCTGTGGAATGTGTATACATTAAACCCTCCTCTTGCAAGACGTCTTGGACGACATGATGCATTAGATGGAATTCTTACTGTACAGCTGCAAAGATGCAAAGTCCTCTTTTTCAAAACAGCATCCAACCTCTGCCTTTTCCTAGAAATCTCCACCAACTTCTTTGGACCTTGGACTGTGGACATTGAAGAGAAAAGGTGTTGAGGGGCCTTGAGGTCAGTGTAGGGATCTGTTCTAGAATGAATTTCTATCTATACTCAACTGATGAGAACCTCAGCTTTTCAAAATAGTGGGGCCATTGGAGGTAATCTCTGATAAAGACTTAAAGCCGTGGTGATTCTGGAGCTATGACCTATGGCCAAGGACTTAGTCCAAAAAGGAAATAAATGAAATTAAATTTGGCTCTAACAAGAAGAAGTTTCCAGGGTGGAACAGTAGAGGGAAAGCTGAGTTTGGGGTCAGAGGCTAGTGTTCAAATTCCCATTCTGCTATTCACAGTTTCATAGATTTTTGGCTGGAAGGCCATCTAGGCCAAAGCCTATATTTTGCAGTTGGAGAAACTGAGACCCAGAAGAAGCAAGTGATTTGATTAAATGACAGATGAAGGATTCAAACCCAGGTCCTCTGACTCCAAAGCCAGAGATCTTTCTACTGTAATACTGTGCCACTTACTGTCTGTCTGACTTTGGGCAAGTCATTCTGGCCCTTTCTAGGCCAACAGACTGTCTATGGCAATATGAGGGGTTAGGTAAATAGTCTGTGACAGCCTGTCTCCACAAAAGCTGTACTTCTTAGAATTTTTTCTTTATATTGAGCAGAAATTTCCCTCTCTACAATTTCCACCCATTTGTTTAGTTCCACCCCGTAGGGCCAAGCAGAATAAACCTAATCCTTCTTTTACTTGACAGCTTTCAAAATATTTGAATATGGATATCGTGCCCCTAACTCCAAGCCTTTTCTTTTCCAAGCTAAACTTTCCCAATTCCCTCAACCCACGTCTTCATGTGGTATGAACTCAACCCCCTTCATCACCCTGACCATCCCACATGCCCATCCATCTTGACAGAAGGAAGGAAGGAAGGAAGGAAGGAAGGAAGGAAGGAAGGAAGGAAGGAAGGAAGGAAGGAAGGAAGGAAAGGTAGGAATATGCTCCACAGCCTTTCCCAGGCTCTTTCCTCCCTTATTATCATGGCTGTCTAGGGAGAAGGCTTCAATTGAACTAACTGATAGGGTTCCCACATGTTAAACCCCAGTTATAAAGGTAGAGACTGGGTGCAAACAAGTTCTAAATCAATTTGGGAGAAGTGAAATACTTGGATGGTTGAATGAAAGCAGATAAAGCCACCCAGGAAATGCCTTGTCATTATGGGCTTAGGAGACAATCAGTCGGGCTTGGATAAAACAGCCAGCAGGTTGGAATCGGGCATTCTAATGGAGGACCAGCCTAGTGAAGGGGCAGCATCACCTCTGAGAGAGAATCACTTTTTTCTCTGAGGGAAGAGGTATCAGAGCACAATATTTATTAGAAAGGGGAACTTCATGAAGATTCTAGGAAAGGAGAGAGGGGTTGCATCCAACTAGGAGCTGTAAGTTACCCCTTTTGCCACACATATGGTAAGTTTTAGCTCATTTAGCCCCTGGAATCTGTATGTCCTTGTAATAGAATGTTCCTAGACTTTGGCTGGGGATGGAGGAAGGGAGAGGGACATGTTTTTGTACTTTACTCCTTGCCATATCTTCTCAGTAAAGACTGCCTTTGTAAAAGCTGATTTGGTGTTAATTGGTTAATTGACTTTAGGGAAGTATTAACTGGTTAATCTATATTGAGACACACCAGAAGGGGGCTCATATAAAGGGCAGTGGTAAGCACAACCTCACCTCCACCCCCAGAAAAAAAAGAAAAAGAAAACCACAATCCTTCAGGGTTACCCCCTAGATTTTAAGGGGAGAAATAATTAGTTACCCTCTGGGGACCCAACCTGCTAGTCCAGTGTGAGTCAGGAAAGCAACCTAGAAGGAATATTGTATTTGAAAACAGTAATAATTCAGTAATTTCAACCAGATCAGCAATTCAGTACCACTGAGCCTAGAAACATTTGTCATAGGTGTATAGAGTGTGGACCACAGGGGCTCGAGCATGCCAAGTCACATGGTCCATTCTCCAACCATGCACAGGGAATATGGTACATCACATTCCTCCTGCCCACATGTTTCTTCTTTAGCAGAATAGAAAAATGAGTCTCTCCCTTATTCTATACTTGAAGAATAAGTATGAAGTTGCCTGGAAAAAAGAATGAACACAAGGTTTATGTCTAATAGTCATTATGAAAGGCAGCTGGTGTGGTTCATAAGGCCTGTAAAACACTGAGACCCATCATGCTGTTTGGTTCTCTATCTTCTCAAGTTAAATCGATGTTTTTATTGCCTGCCATATAAATTATAAAGTTTAGGGATGATATTTCTTTGGAGAATTTTAGGTAGAAACTTTGGCCCTTTATAGTTAGAGGTAGAATCATATAATCTCTACTTTTCACTACCTGCATTTAGATTCAGAATCTATTTACATATTATATGAGTGAGGGAAGGAGCCCTCAACAAGGTTTGTGCTCAGGGTTCGTACGATAAGGTTTATATGCAGGGTTTGCCGCTTGAATGTGTTAAGAGCAGTCAGGGTTGAATGTGGGAATATTTTGGATAATGATAACTTACTTCCTCTGGCCCAAATTCCATCTAATCCAAATTTATCCATACCATACCAACAGACCAATTGGGAATCATACACTGAAATAGCAAAATATTTAATTAGGACAGAATTTCAAAGAAAAATGATTTAAAAAAATCTGTTAATACCCATTCCCAAATTAATACAATCTGAGAAAATAGTTTCTCCAATATTTACATCTCCTAAACGAAGAAAGGTCTCTCAGATGTCTCTTCCTCATATTAGACAGTGTAGATGCCCAATCAGCATTAGCCCTACAGCAGCTCAGAACTCCTTAACTAAAGGGATCTACCAGCTTCCCCAGCAGCAGGCATGTGCCATCAAGCCTGGCCAGAAGCAGTTTTGAGGGAACAACTCCAGGAGGGTTCATTCCCTGAATGATGGCTATAGGACCTGGACTAGAAGCAGGGCTGGTGGTCTGGGAGTCCCTGTTCTTCCTGGGGCTCTTGGGCTTATCTGGGTATGAGGGAAGGTAGGAGTTGAAACAATTTGACTTGCCTGACACATGCCTGCTCCTGTCTCTGCCTCAAGGTACCTTGCTGTCTCAGCTAGGCTGGCTCACCTTCCCTGTGGGTGACAAGCCGGTTGGCAGTTGGTAGGGTTGGCTGGCCCCTTCTCCAGAAGGGTTGATCCTCTGGACAAAGGCCGACAGAGTGCTTAACTTAGACAGGCATGAGGCTTGTGATGCAATCAGGGAACTGGGTCCAGCTGGCAGGCTACTCAGGGAGTAGGCAGCCCGCTAGCAAATGGTACCAACAGGTTGAAAGATCATCCAGGTTGTGTTTGTTTCCTGAATCATGTTGGCCAGGGCTTTCAAATAACACCCTACTAATGACTTGTCATTTACAAACTGTTCTAGCCAATTCAAAACACCTCCCTCTCCTCTCCAGGGAATGTACAAAAATGAGCAGAACATGATGGGAAATGAAGAGAAACTGGCAGCCCTAATATAACCCCGACCCACCCCCAACCCCACCCCACTCCCCCTTCTCTCAGGAACAAGGGGTCAAGTGAAAGGAATAGTTGGGCCCTCAGAGAGAGGGAAAAGGGACTTTCCTGTGGTAGGAGAAAGTTGTTGCTAAACAATTGGGCCTTTGCCTTTTTTACAAAGGAGAATGAGGGCCTGGGGCCAGGACATCTTGAATTGACTACAGCACAAGTAGAAAATTCTCTGTTGTAATTCACTGGGGAGAAATGTACATTGTAAAGGCTGGACAAAAGGACAGGACCAGCACTCTCTCTATAAGCAGAGAATGAGGAGAAAGGAGAATCCAGGGAGCTAACCCAAGGGCCAAAGAGCAGATTC
>JAQQSZ010010868.1:0-12398 GCA_028646595.1 Phalanger gymnotis
AGACCCATTGGTTCCCGAATTGGCCCCTTTTAAGTCTTTAATCTACGCCCACAGGGGTTTCACACCTGATAGGGCTTTGGGCCTGGGGCTTAGCGTTTAACAGGTGAAAGTACTTTCACTATGAACAAAAGCCAAACTCCTCAAGGGCACCCCTTAAACTAAGCCCATTTTTGTCTTACTGGCACAGGACTTTGTGGAAAATGATATTCACTAGTGTCAAATGAATATAATAAAGTATAACACACACTTTTCCCCATGTACTATGGTACTGAGTTAGTCCTAGTCATTTATTTGCTTCATTCTAATATCCAAAAGGATTCTAAACCTCATTTCCATTTAAGGTTCACAATAATTAAACTTCATTACAAATTTCTGATTTAAAAAAATAACAATGATACCGTAATATATGGTTTATATGATATAGCATAATATACATGCCTCCTTACAGTTTTGTAGGGTGGGAAATGTTTTGGGAATGAATGGATAACATTTTCGATAGCAGCTACCATGATGTGAGCTAAATTGGGCAGATGATAAATATGCAAACTTAAGAAATAATATATAATACAGGAATAATTTGCAGCTAAATAACACAAAACCTGTAATGGATTTCTAAGGCATAATGACATCACACAAAATTGTGTGCAGTAGTAAATATATATATATACATATATACATACATATATACATATATATACATACATGTATACATACACACACATGCATGCAGTTCTTTCAGGGTAAAGGTATCATTCATTCCACAAGGCAAAGCCAAAAATGATTATGATACTCAGAGTCTAAAAACCACAAAGCATGACCCTCTCATGAGTATCATGCTGCTATTTTCAGCCACGTCTCCTGAGACTGATGAGGTTTTAGATCAAAAATAGAGAGGGGTAGGTAAAACAGGCTATATGTGTTCAGTTATTGAGCCACCACCAAGGACTCAGTTGCCTCCCTCTTTGAGGAGGTTTCCTGACGTTTCCTGACATTTATCCTCCCTACTTCCTATTCCCTTCTCCTGCCACTACATTCGGCACACCATTTCCACCAAGAAAAAGGAATTATATCCTGGTGTGACTGAGGATTATATCCATATAAGAATTCAACAGAGAAACAACACCTATCTCCTAAGGCTATTGTGAGAATAAACTAAGCTAAGATTTTAAAGCATTTTTCAGACATTAATGCACTACATAAATGCTTTCTGGTATTAGTATAGCATTTATTTTGAGTGGGATCACATTTTAGAAAGTATAATAACAAGATGGTGTGTGTCCAGAGAAGGGCAACTAAGATGGAGAATGAAACTCAATAGGAAGATTAGTTGAAGAAATTAATGATGTTTATCTGGGAGAAACAACTTAAGGGCTACATGATCATGGTCTTAAAGTGTTTAATAAGTTAAGGATACAATTTGATCTGCTTGGCCTTGGAGAACAGAATTAAGAATAATGAATAAAAAAGGCAGAAAGACAAATTCTAATTCAACATAAGAGGAAAAGAAACCTTCCCCAATACTCTGAGCTGTAAAATGTACTACTTGGAGAGGTAGTATGTTCCCAATTACTGATGGCCTTCTAGTAGAAGCCATATCATCAATTCTCTGGTATGTTAGGACAAGGATTCTTGGTCAAGTATGTATTGGACTACATTGTCTACAAGGGCCCTTTTAATTTTGATATTCTATAATTTTATGGCTATGAATCTCAGATAAATATAGACTTGCTATTCCATCAGTTCCAATAGAATAATAGTGTTTGCTCCCTGAGGGTAAGAAGGGTAAGTACATGGTACAAAGTCAGTGCTTAACGAATGTATATTGAATTGAACTCTATCTCCAATGTCTTAAATAAAGTGATGGAATTTTTATTCTCTTATCAAAAGCTAATAAACTCCCATTTTCCATGTCATTCCTCAAGCATCCTTTTATGCCTGCATATTCTCTCTACTCCATAGGCTGTTCTCCTCACTGATAGTTCTCTCATTGTTAAGTTTTACAATTTTTTTTATTTCTTTCACAACACTCATGTTATAAATGGAATAAATACAAAATAATGAACAAACCTTGGTCTTCCTTCCTGTTTTCAAGGGGAGACAACACCTAATGGTAAACTTTCTTCTACTGAGCCTTCTGGCTCCTACGATCTATCTATCCAACAGTCTATCTTCTCTGTTGCTGATGTCTGCCCTCTGGGCACGACTTGTCCTGTTAATTTCTAAGCTCCCAGGGAAACAGATTGACCCAGTCCCTACTGTTTGTGAAATATGAATAATAATAACCCACAATCAAAACTACTCAATGCCCAAAGTAAAGGCCGAAAGGCCCAGCAGGGAAATGAAAATTTTCTATTAAATTTGGTCCAGCAGGAGTCATGCTAGTTAAGTTTATTAAGCTAATACATATTTTAATGACCTCCTATGTATCATAATTAGATCTTGGATTAAATTATAAAATGGCAACACCATACAGTAATGAACAGAGACTACATGGATTCATATTTAAACATTTAAAATCCCCATAGAAATAATGAAGATTGTATCCTTATTACTAATTCTTAGTTTTGATTTTGTTTGTGAAATAGAATAACTGAGGAAATAACACTATCACACAGGTGTCACTCTCTTTTTCTATGTGATGATGGTTTTTCTCATTCATTTTGCTTTAGTTTATAGAGGCATTTTCCCATGTTTTTGAATTAAGATCACAAATTAGGAATATTCAAAATGAATCCATAATCTTTCTAGATGTCCAAAGTTTTAAAGTATTATAATATGGCTCCAGTGTCTAACTCTGTGCTTGGCATATATTAGGCACTTAATAAGTGGAAAATAGTTGATTCTGAACAATGGCAGACTGATAGGAAATTTTTTTTATTAGGACCATGGCAGAGAATTGTTTTTCCTGCCATGTAAGCATTACTGCCACCTTTTTTAAGAGAAAGGTATTTTTCTAGCCCATGTTGGTAACATGACCTTCATCAATGTCCTCTTTCTCCCTTCAACCTTGTTCAATCTTTCATTATATTTTAGTTCTAAGTGTACCTTCTATCTATTTTCTCTAATTAAGGCTATCCATTATTCTTAGCTCTACTCCCACAATGTCCTAGTCATCCCCATCTTCAAATATTATGCTGTGTTTTTCTGTACATTTTTATCTCTTTTCTTTACTCAGGTCTTATTCCAATGTTCCACCATGATGTGAATACAAATGTAGATTCTCAATGGCTCTGCTCTGGTTTAGGGAATATAAACTGTGGTAGATTCTTCCCACTAAGCAATAGAGACAAAGACCAAGCCAGCTCATTTCAAAGAAGCTTAGCATCAATCAAAATGTTAGTCAATGGAGGCAGCATGAGGTGTGATTTTTTTTTCACTTGGTCCAGGGCAACTCAAAAGAAAAGAATATTTGCTATCTATTGGTGTTGGTAGAAGACAAACCTACCATGTTGAAATGATAGATCCTTGAAATACTGAAGTAATTATCTGTGCATATGTAATATGTAATCCAGGAATGGGGAACAGACAGAACCTGATCCTCAGCTTGACTTTAACTAATTGATAACAAGTACCATAAGAGGTGATATTCTCACATAAATCAATGGGCCAGAAAATTAGCCTCTCCCAATTTCTTGCCTTCATTTCATTCTGCTTCTTTTCTATAGCTGGCTAAAAAATATAAAACTGAAATATATGTATATATTTGAGAATTTAGCATATTGTTAATAAATTTTATATATTCTAATCGTATTTTACTGTGGACAAATTTAAATGATTCCCATTTTTCTCCTTGAGAAACAACAGAGCATCATCATCACTTCAGAGACCATGAAAAACAGTTTAAAACCTGCAAAAAATATTACTGTGATAGATATCATTCCAGTAATCAATTCTAAAAGATGATAATCAGCCTGTGCTTCTGGAATTGTCAAAAGTGTTTACCTCGAGGTGAATTCTATAAAAGAGCTGAGATTCAAAAGTAGAATCAAAAGCCCTTTATTGGAAACACCCACATGAATTCAACTAATCAATATGTCGATTTCTAAAAGTACTGAAAATGGCTGCAAATTGTGAAATTGCTAATAAAAACAAATGGGTATATGATGGCAATTAAGACCATTAGTATCACACAGTGGAAAGGGGTTGTCTTGAAAAAGGTTAAATACTTGTTAATAGCTTGTGGAAGATGTTAGAAATTTGAAAAAAAAAAACTCATGGCAAAGTGCAAAAATTTGGTACCTACTGAACACCTAGCTTTCAGGTCATGACCAACTAGCTAGGATTATATATGAGAAGCCCATTATCTTAAATAGTAGCTCTTACTGTAACCGTGCAGCTAGTTGGCACAGTGGATAGAGCACTGGACTTAGAATCAGGAAGACATCTTCATGAGTTCAAATCTGGCCTCAGACACTTTCTAGCTGTGTGACCCTGGACCCTATTTGCCTCAGTTCCTCATGTGTAAAATGAGCAGAAAGAATGGCAAACCACTCCAGTATCTTTGCCAAGAAAACCCTGAATAGGTCACAAAGAGTGAAACAAATGAACAACAAAAAATTGCTATAACAATTATAATTTTCAAAAACTACATATATCAAATCTCCATACTAATATTATAGACTTCCAAGTATCCTTGAAAATTCAACAGATAAACTGTACTAGAACTGGGCCATTATCACAGACAGCATTTTTACCCGTGATTACTGAGATGTAGCATTGATACAAAAAAAATTGTAAATAATATTTTCAACACCATATCAAAAACTTGTAATTGTCAAGCTAAATAATACAAAAGGCCCTCAAAATATAGTGTTAACAGAAGAAATAACAACATGGGAATAGAATGAGATTCGTATCATCCCTGTTATTCTATGTTACTAGAGTTGTCCTAAAGATTCTTTCAGTAAAGTTGCTGAAAATAAGCTTACATGACTACTTTTATTCAGTCTTGACGAACTTTTATTTTGTTAACTTGTGCAAATGTTTGTTTTTTGTGTCTTCTGTTGTTGTTGTTATAGTCTGGGTCTCCCTGTCTTGCCCAGGCTGGAGGTACAATAGCTACTCATAGACCAACCCCACTGCTGATCATGGAGAGAGAAGTTTTGACCTGTTTCCATTTCTAAGCTGGACCCGTTCATCTCTCTTTAGGCAGCCTGTTGGCCTTAGTTTGAAAGATGACAAGCTATCGTGACCTAATTTAAATATATTCCCCACTTAAAGTCCTAGTAAAGTACTGGGCACCCAATAAGCAAGCAGTGAAGCCTTTCTATAGAGACCATGAGTTGTTTCTTTCTTTAGCAAATAAGGTCATTAAGGACAGAAAATACATAATTGTCTGTGATTTGTGTCAAAATCTCCTAGACTTTGAGTAAGATTAAAGTGGAATTATGACAGACTATTTAAAAAAATAACTTGGAGGTTACTATAATCCTGTAATTTGTGAATTTAATCAAACTTTTTTTCTGCATTAAAAATGTAAGGAAAAAATTTTCCCTTTAATGTAATAAATTAAAAACAGAATATGTAGTGCTTTATACAGGTTCTATGTATTGCTGTATGTTTTAACATATTGTGTTTATAACGAAAATATGCAATAATTCACCTATTAACCAATTTTTTCTTCTACTTAGACTTTGTAAGTTTTAATTGTGTATATATGCACCAATTAATTAAAAATTACTTATTAAGCAACTTTCTGTATTCTGCACAACCTCTCTCCCCCTTTTTAGGGGGTATAGAGAAGTAAGATAAGGTCCCCGTGTCTCACTTTAAAAAACTAAAAATCTAATTGGGAAGATAGATTGATACATACGAAACAATTCAAGAAATTGTCTGCAACAGCAGCTCTCAAATTTTTTGATCTCAAAACTTTTACACTCTTAAAAAGGTTGGTAAAGCAGATAAAATATGAGTCATGTTGCTCCTGAGATTATATTCATAATCTAGATTTGAAGCCACTGGTGTACAGTGTCTACAGAGCAGAGGGCCCTGTGAATTACTTCTCATAAAACCAGTTTATCATAGCACCTGACTTTGTTCTGTTGAAATAGCAGCTCACCTGAAAGTGGCAGAAATGTTGGCAGTAGAAATCTTACCCAAACTATAAAACGAATCTGGATCTGGCTACTCCATGTTTAATTTTTAAGTCTATTTTCCATTGCTTTCATTTTTTTTTTATTTTCCACTTCCATATCAAGGAAGATGACAACCACAACTCAAAAACAAAAGGCTAAAGAAAGCTACTGCTCTACAATAAACAATAGGAATGACAAAGAAGATCACAAAGGAAAACAAGTCATGATCTTCATCTGAATTCAAAGACACCATGACACTTGACTGGATCTGTGAGCTCACTGATGCTGACGTGTGTGCTTTGAGCTAATGAATAAAGAATTCCCAGAGTGAGTCAGGACCACGATTTATTTTAACACATAAGTGTGACTATTATTTAATAATAAACCTATTATTGAGTAATAACCGCAAACACTTATTAAGCACCTACTATGTGCTGAGTACTATATAAGGTATTAAGAATGCAAATTTTTTTTAAAAGTTCTTGCCCTTCAGGAGCTTACAATGCATTAGGAAGAAAGTAAGTGTTGTACTGCCCTTAGAACTGATAAATCACTGCCTTTTTTTTAATCTTTACAAGGTACTTTCCTCCAGAACAACCTTGTCAGGTAGGTTATGCATTCTTAACAACATTTTACAGCTGGGAAGATTAAGACAAAGAATAAGTAACTTCCCCAGGGTTACATAGGGGATAAGATTCAGAACCAGAACTTGAGACAAACTCACAGAATCACAAAATTTCAGAGATGGAAGGGCCTTATATAACCCATACCAGGAGAATCCCAATCGACCTGACAATTGGTCACCTAGCTGTTGCTTAATCAGGCAGTCATTCAACAAATATTTTTAAATGCATACTATGTGCCAGGTACTAGGCATACAAAGAGCAAAAATGAAATAGTTTCCATTCTCAAGGATGTTCTATCAGGAGAAACTCCTCTAAGTTTATACAAAATAAAATGAAATAAGGATGAATTTACCACTTCCAGAAAAAAATCCATTTTACTTCTGAATTGGTCTTCTGACATCAAATGCTCATTCCAACATATGACTGGGCTTTTCACTTCATAAATACCACATACACACACACACACACACACACACACACACACACACACAAGCATGCAAGCACACGCACACAAACTGTCGGCTTCCATCCATTTATGTGCTATCACTTGTGTATTTTCTAGACTCGTGCTCAGGCACAGGTTGGACTATACTCCACTTGCTGCCAACACCGAGAGTCTCCAAGCCTGTTGCTAGGAAAATGCATTACCTTCACAAATGAAACAGAAAAAGAGGAATGCCTCTCATTCCACACTTAGAATGTTTTTTTTGTTTGTTTGTTTTTGTTCAGTCATTTCAGTTGCATTCAATTCTTTGTGACTCCATTTAGGGTTTTCTTGGCAAAGATACTGGAGTGGTTTGCCATCTCCTTTTCCAGCATATTTTACAGGTAAGGAAACTGAGGCAAACATGGTTGAGAGATTTACTCACAGCTAGCATGTGTCTGAGACTGGATTTGAACTTAGTTCTTCCTAAATCCAGGCCCAACACTTCCACTGTGCCAACTAGCTGGCCCTTAGAAAGGTGACCCCTCTTTTTTTTCAAAATACAATTATTTGTTGACAAAATTTCTATAGAAAATATGTTCTAGACAACTCAAACCCTTGCCAAAAATAAATTTTCACAGTATTCAGTAGGCAATTTTATCATTAAAAGAGACAATATGAAAATATCAGCAAATAGGATTCCAATAGTTGGTGTAAAATCTGACTCTCCTCATTGACTCTTGCCTGTATATTTAAAATATTGTGGCTTGTTATTGACTTGTTTCCCCAAGAAGACAACTGAATTCTAGGCTTGCAAATCTACTTTGCCTCCACGATCAAGGGCTTTGTGAATGCCAGCCTATTGGTAGTGAGACACATGATTTGAAATTTTGTCTTAGTTTCTAGGTGAATAGCGAGTGTGATGGCAGAGTTTCTATGGCTTGTTCTCAGAGCTACCAAATAATTAAAATACTTATGAAGGAGAAAAATGGGCATGGTAAAGAAAAGGAAAGCTAAACATAAATGGTCAAAGAGCATTTCAAAGCAGGACTTTCTGGTTTTGTAGACTAGAAAGTAAAAAGCTGATCTAGGTGCATTATATATTAGTTTAATATAGTGAGAACCTATTCCCATAAGCAACTTATCCAGGAAATGAAGAATATTTTTAATTTGTCTACAAATAGAAGACAACAAACATGCTCTGTGATCTCCTGGAGAGATTGCTGCATTTTGAGGAGGTTTCTTTTCCACTTGGCTTAGACTCAGAGAAGTTGGGTTCAAATCCTGACTATGTAGGAGTCATTTAATTTCTCTGAACCTCATACTTCCTCATTTATGAAAAGAAGGATTAGATAAAATGATGTCTGGGGTTATTCCTAGGCCTAAATCCTATAAACTTGATTTAAGGAGTTTTTTGGTTTTTGTTTGGTTTTGGTTTTGTTTGTTTTTTTTTTGTTTGATTGGTTGGTTTTTGTTATTTAAGTTTCATTGTATGATAGAAATTTGAGAGCTGACTAGCACTCTAGGATTTGTAGTTCAGAGGGAGAAGCATTCCTCTCTTAGTCTCAAGAGTGGTTTGGGACTATGGAGATCTTGGAGCCAGAAAGCAGAAACGAACAGAATCTACAAGACCTCAAGAGCTGAGCAGCAATAGCAATGGAAGGTGACACACACAGGCACAACAGACAAAGAAGGAAGGAAATAAACACTTATTAAGAGTCTGCTATGTGCCAATTACCATTGCTTAGCATTTTACAATTATACGATCCTCACAACAATCCTGGGAGGCAGGTTGTTACCTCCATTTTAGAGATGAACAATTTGAGGAAGACAGACTTAAGTGACTTACTCAAGGTCTTATATCTAGGAAATATGTAACACTGGATTTGACCTCAGGTATTCCTGACCACTGCACCATCTAGCTGTCAAGAAGAGGAGTGCAATGAGGATCATTGGCATCTCAGATCAGAAGACTTGAGCTGAAGTAGCCCATTGTACTCATCTTTTCAAAGACTAAGGGAAGTTCCAACAAAAATTTCTGTAGTTTCCTCTAATTTCCTATTCTTGTGTATACTTGGTAATAAATATAAACATAAATTTAATTAGAACAGAGAACCAAACCTCACTGTGAACGTTAGAAGTTCTCCTAACTGGGAAATCTGAGCTATTGTAAGCTTTCTACTAATGTCGCACCTGGTACAAACTCCACAAAGCAACTGAGAAAAAGACCGTGGGGACCTTTGGGGCCAATGTATTGTTCCAAGGCTAAAAAAAGCAATTGTTGTCACATGTGGATGATCAAATTTCCATAGTCAAAAAGAGTAAAAAGGTTGGTGATGGGTATTGATAGTATTGGTCAACCATCAATACCCCCCAAAGCAACACCTCACAAACTGGCCTATTGAAATACATAGATTTCATAGTATCATGGAGTGGAAAGAATAGGTGACAAAAAAGAAAAAAGGTACCCAAAAATCATTCATAAAAAAGGAAATATGAGATTATCCTTACAACTGAGAGGAAGAAGTTGAAATTCCTTACTAGTAATTCATACCTGACAGTGGAGAAAGCTTCCAGTTTTGCAGAAAGAAAAGAGTTTCTGTCATATCCTTTGACTTAGCCTTCTCTTGTTCATTATATTAGCAGTATACAAACTTTCTGTTTCACATTTGGCCCACCCTGTGATTTTGTTGTATTGGACTTCTTTTGACCATAGAGGTGACTGAAAACTTTCCACATCAACCTTCTTCAAGGACTGTCTAATTTCTTTGCTTTTTACTAGGCATGGTGGCACATGCCTGTAATGTGTGCTACTGAGACAGCAGAGGCTGGTGGTTCTCTTGAGTTCTGGAGTTCTGAGCTATAGTAGGCTAAGTTGATCATTTAACTCTGAAAAGCATAATAATCCAGTATGTTTAAAAATGACAATTCCTATGAATGTTGTTCCTAGTCTGCCAGGGATTTCCCCAAATTTTCCAGTAGGCCACATCTTTAAAGTCTGGAATCTTTTAAGTGCTGACTATGACAAGTCTCAGTAGGTTATGATTTATCAGAAAAGACAGGGCCATTTCATCTCCTATAAATTTTAAGCATACATATTACTCTTTGAAATGGGATTTATAATTTATCAAAGACACAAGACTAAAATACAAATCGGCAGTTCATGACTGTCAGGGAGGGAGGAGTTTTAGTTCAAAAACAATATACTAATCTGCAAAATAACCCCTTATATGTAGAAATTGACCTTTAATATAAAAATGGTAACTATGCAGTCACATAAGGGAAAAAAGCATAGCCTAGTGAATGGGGCCCAGCCTCAGAGTCAGGAAGGTTCCAGTCTTGTCTCTAACACATATTAGCTGTGCGGCCTTGGTCAAATGAATTAACCTTTCCATTCCTCAGCAAGCTCTCTGAGACTGTCAGTTAAAAAGAAGAGTTAAAGTGAAAGAGGAAGTTCCTCCCTGAGAAGTCTTACGTTGATGAAATCAAAGGTCCAATACAAAAAAAAATCATAGACTAAGCATACCAAAGGGACAGAAGGCAATCACAGTTTTTCAGACGGACTTCTTGAAGGCCTAGAAGAATATCTAGAGAAGTCCCTGGTTCCAAACAAGACATCAAGTTAAAAAGTCTCAGTGAAACAGAAATGTAGGAAGAGCCATAACTCGAAATTGTCATAAGAAAAAAGACAACTTGGAAGCCCTATTTCCCTTCCAAATTCAGCTCAAGGTTCACATCCTTCAAGAAGACTTCCCTAATTCTCTTGGTTGTCCGTCACTTTACTGACTGAGTATATGTTTACTCACACATGGTCACATATTCACATGTAGATATCTGGTATCCATTTATCTTGAAATATGTGATATTTCCTAATAGAAAGAATGAAAGATACTAGAAAATATGGCCTGTGAAACTTTTATATTTGTATTCCCAGTACAATGCTGAGCACTAAAAGAGTGCTTATTGATTTAGAGCCTAAAAAGAATTTTCATCCCAATGTTTTAGCCAATTATCAGACCACAGTAGCATCCACATAGGGCCAAGAAAGTGGTCCTCCTTTCGAAGAAGTGACCCCCTGGAGAAAAACCCACCAATTCCCAAAGCTCCTGGTCCGGAGATAGAGAGTACATACCTCTTCCATAATGTTCATACCTTTTCCAGTCTTTCTAATGGTTTCCAGACGAGTAAAAGGTCACAAATACCCTTGACAAACAGAAAAGGTGATCTCTCCTTCCATAAGCTTTTGGCCTTGAACCTCCATTTCATCAAATGTTATAGCTCTAGCCCAAAGGTCAATGCTATCCATTACCTTATAA
Organism: Phalanger gymnotis; assembly: GCA_028646595.1. Taxonomy (NCBI): domain Eukaryota; kingdom Metazoa; phylum Chordata; class Mammalia; order Diprotodontia; family Phalangeridae; genus Phalanger; species Phalanger gymnotis. The sequence goes on from JAQQSZ010010868.1 coordinate 11,441, forward strand.
TGTCACTACCAAGGAAAGGAAGGCAAAATGCCCTTTCCCTTTTCAGGATTACTTCTTTCTTCTTTATGTTGCTTTCTACCACATTTCTGAGTTTGGATTTGAGGTGGAACCTGTGCTTTTGTGCCATGCCTGTGGTTCATCAGGTTCTTTTAGTGATAGTCCATACCTCTTTTCAAGGACATCATTCAATAACAGGGGAAAATCAGCAAATATCAGCTAAATCCTACCATTTTATCTAGACAAAGTCATTTATTTTGCTATATAAAGACTAGCTAGCTAGAATACCTGTCCCTAAGTCCCCTGGTTGAATCTTCTTCCCATGAGAACTATACTAAGTGACTAGGGACACAGTTACATCATTCACGGTCACATAAAATATGTAGTAGGCACCTTGCTGATACAAGTGTATCTTAATCAGCATTTCAAAATATTTTGTGGTGTGATGGAAAAGACACTGGATTTAAAGTTGAAAGGCCTAGGGTTCAGATCATGGCTGCTTATTACCTATGGGGCACTTTGAGCAAATCCTTGTGGCTTTGGAGGCCTCAGTTTCCTCATCTGTAAGATGAGTGGTTTAGACCAGATGATGCTCAAGGCCTCTTATAACTTAAAAATCTTATGGTCTTGTGATTGCTAAAAAGTTAAATGAGACAAATGTTATTCACAAAATAATTTCCTTATTATTTCATCCATAGAATTATGTCCTGAGGCTTGGACATAGAAAACTCATGTCCTATGTCCTTTAGGAAAAAATCTCTAGAGTAAGGGGTGTTAAATTTTTTTTATTCTCTCTCATTTGACTTTATCTTTTTTCCTACCCTTCTTCCTTGCTTGCTTGCTTTATTTTCTTCCTCCTCCTCCTCCTCCTCCTCCTCCTCTTCCTCCTCCTCCTTCTTCTTCTTCTTCTTTTCTCTCTCTCTCTCTCTCTCTCTCTCTCTCTCTCTCTCTCTCTCTCTCT
>JAQQSZ010010869.1:0-12398 GCA_028646595.1 Phalanger gymnotis
AGAGGGGAGAGTGTTTGGAACTCAAGGTTTTAAAAAAATAGATGTTCAAAAGTAAAAAAGTTTTTTTTTCATGCAACTAGAAAATAAGATGCAGAGGCAATGGGGCATAGAGATTTATCTTGCCCTGCAAGCAAGTAAGGGAAAGGGGGATGGGAGTTGAATGGGGGGATGGAGGGGAAGGCAGACTGGGGAACAGGGCAACCAGAGTGTATGCCATCTTGGAGTGGGAGGGGGTGGAAATTGGGGAGAAAATCTGTAATTTAAATGCATGTGAAAATCAATGCTGAAAACTAAACATATTAAAAATAAATTAAAATTAAGAAAAAAAAGAAAAGAGTGGAAAGTGAAGGCACTTATTGTAGATGAACTGTGTGAGGAGTTTATCTATAAAGGGCAGAAAAGAAATAGGATGATGATGAGCAGGGATGGAAAGATTAAGTGAGGATTTTTTTGGTTTTAATTTTTTTATTTATCTGTTTTCAGAATAGGAGAGATAAGCAAGTCTGGAGGCAATAGAAAATAATCCAGTCGAGAGGGAGAAATTAAAAATAAATGAAAGGATGGGGATGACAGAAGGGGAAATCTGTTGCAGGAGATGGGATGAAATGGGATCACTTGAATGAGCAGAAGGGATACCTTTGGTAATGTGTAAAGCCATTTCATCATGTGAAACAGGAGTGAAGAATAAGAAAAATGGCAGATATCACCTGAGTGATAAGACATGAGAAGGGGAGGAGAGAGAATTCACAACAAATTATCTAAATTTTTTTCTATAAAATTTGAGACAGGGTTCTCAGCAGAGGGTAGGGGGAGGGGAGCCATGGGAAGTTTGAGAGAGATGAAAAGGTTTGGAAGAGCTGCTGTGCAGTGTGATACTAAGTTGATAAAGGAGGTATAGTAGGATTGCCTAACAGCATTGAGACCCAATTGAGGTAATACCCACGTTCTTAGTGGAGCCAGTCAAAACAGTTGTGTGATGTTTCTCCACTTTCATTCAGCAGAATGTGTGTAGGTAAAAGACAATTAATGGTGGGAGTGATCTAAGTCTGAGGCTTTTCTGGGTATAATTAGCAATATGATAAGGGCCTAGAGATTCAATGGAAGAGGACGGTGTGGAGTTGAATTGGCCCATCAAGGAGTTAAGATGAGGAGAAGAAGAGTGGCTAATGCAGGGAAGACGGCCTGGAAGACAATGGAGGGGTTAATGAATTGGAGGCCATGGTAAAGATGAAGAGTAGAGATGAAAAGTCAATATATTGTGGTCTAACAAAGGGATTTCAGAATTCTTGAACATGAAAATGGCACATTTATAGATAATGGTAAGATTGAAGTTACCATCTTTGCATCTGGCCGAAGTGGGGATGCAAGAGCAGCTCCTGGGAAGTGAGTAGATGGAAGAACCAAGTGGTCAAAGACAGAAATAGTATATATATACCAAACTATGAAAAGATCATTTCTTGTCAAAAAGTCACAAAAGAGTAGGTGTCTATAGATTGAGGAATGAATAAATAAATGGTATCTCGAGTGATGAAAATGTGAAGGAAAAAAGCTTTTATTTACTTTACTATGTGCTAAATACTATTGAGAGGTGATACACAATTGCAAAAGTAATGACAATATCTGTTTTCAAGAAATTTCTATGGTAATGAAAGAGAAAATGGCCAAAGGTAAAGATCAGTCAAAGAAGAGGATATCAGAGAGAGCCTTATAGGAAAAATAGATCTATATGAGAAATTCAGAGAAATATATGAAGACTTGCATGAATTAATGCAATGTGAAATAAATAAAATCAGGAAAATCATGCACACACATACATAAATATATATGATACATGTACATATATGTGTACATGTTATATACACACAATGATTACATTAGTGTGGATTTAAAAATTGAAACTGGACATTATTTAATTTTAATAGCCAATCTTGGGTCTAAAGAATCATAAGATCATAGATACAGAGGTGGAAATGATCTTAGATAGCACTGTCTTACCTCTTAATTTTACAGATGAAGAAAAGGAGGTCAAGAAATGAGTTTAGAAAGTGAAACCCCATCCCTTCATTGAACATATAGGGGACCATGAGTACAAAAAAAAATATAGAAGTGTGTGTTCTGTCATTTAGTGTGACAGAAATTTTTATTTTTTCTTCACTATCTTTATTACAAAGTAAGGCTTTCAGGATGATAGAGAAAGGTGTGTATTTGGAAATGTTTTATATAGTATAAAAAATTTAAAAATAAAAAGAGAAAATTTTATATCTATATATATGCATACATAATATATGTTTTGACTCATAAATGCTAAAATACATATTATTTAGATAATTGGTGGTATTTTTCAAATTATTGGGGTAACCGTTTACTTATTACTGTACTTGATTAGTAAAGCATATAAGTGAACTTCTTACAATGAACATTTTTTTCACGTCAGCATTTTGTTTTCAAAAAAGGACATATTACACTTATAGAAGAATTAGTCCAGTCTCATCTAGAGTGTTGAGATAGGTTAATTTTCTATAAAAATAACTGGAAGTTTGGTTTTAATATAATTTATATGTGACCTATTCATAATACTTGGCTTTGTATATTGCTTTGAATTTCTTGTTTTCTGGGACAATAAGATGGTTGCAGGAAAGTGAGAGATTAATCAGTCACAATGCTATGGAGACCCAGATGTCACATGCCAAGAGGCTATTGGTTCTGACAGTGGCACATAAGGAGCACAGCTAGGGGCTACAAGCATCATTTGTGCTATGTTGTGAACACTTAGACCATTCTGAATTTTTGGATGATAATTTGAATAGAATTTCACTAATTTCCAGACATCTGCCCAAAGATATATTTATAGATTCAGCATATGACAGATAGTAGACATTGCCCTAGGTATTATAACAGGGATAGACAGTTTAATTTTAATTTGCATTGTTCTTGCTTCCAGAGACCCTCTACATAAAGACCACCTTTGTGGCCAAGGGGAGAAATCCTCAATTCTAGCCCTTCTATGCTCAAAACACATCCAATGGGACACTGGCCAGCAGGCCAAACAATAATGAAGCCTGTTGTGTTCAAGAAAAAAAGATGTAAACATATATCATTTCCCCAATACTTGGCTATAAAAGTCAATTATCTGGCTTTCATCAGGGAAAAAAAAATCTATGGGATAATAGATTTTGGAAAATTATCAGGGTAAAAGAAGGAAATTCTTTAGAAAATTTAGATCAAATACATTTGTAGAATTGAAATAAAGGCAATCTGATACTATTTGGCATTCATTTTGTATTGAAATAAGAAAGATATGTCAACTCTCACCCAGTATAATAGGTGATATTTTAATGGCCTGAGTAATTTTATTTCTAAAAATAATGTGTAAATATTATCCCTGAAACTTGAGTAGAACCCAAGCCCTAGAAATTTTTTTTCCTATTAATAATAACACTGTTAGAAGAGGAAGTAAAATACCTAAATAACCCCACTTCAGAAAAAGACAATGAGCAAGCCATTAATGAACTCCCTAGGAAAAAATCTTCAGGGCCAGATAGTTTTACATGTGAATTCTATCAGGCATTTAAAGAATGATTAATTCCCATATTTTATAGACTATTTGGGAAAATAGGCAAAGAAGGAGTCCTACCAAATTTTTTTATGACATACATATGGTACTAATACCTAAACCAAGAAGAGTCAAAACAGAGTAAGGAAATTATAGACCAATTTCCTTAATGAATACTGATACAAAAATTTTAAATAAAATATTAGCAAAAAAGATTGTAGCAAGGTATCATGACAATAATACCTTTTGACAAACTAGGGCTTATTTCAGGAATGCAAGGCTGGCTCAATATTAGGAAAACTGTCAGCATAATTGATCATATCAACAACAAAACTAGCAGAAACCATATGATTATCTCAATAGATGCAGAAAAAGCTTTTGACAAAATACAACATCCATTCCTATTAAAAACACAAGAAAGCATAGGAATAGAGTCTTCCTTAAAATTATAAATAGCATCTACCCAGAACCATCAGCAAGCATTATATGTAATGGAGATAAGCTAGATCCATTCCCAATAAGATCAGTGGTAAAACAAGGATGTCCGTTATCACCCCTATTATTCAATTTGATACTAGAAATGTTATCTTTAGCAAGAAGAGAAGAAAAAGAAATTGAAAGAATTAGAATAGGCAAAGAAGAAATTAAATTATCACTCTTTGCAGAAGATATGATTTGCTTAGAGAATCCTGGAAAATCAAGTGAAAAACAACTTGAAATAATAAATAACTTTAGCAAAGTTGCAGGATATAAAATAAACCCACATAAATCATTGGCATTCCTATATATTACTAACAAAGCCCAACAGCAAGAGATAGAAAGATAAATTCGATTTAAGGTTACTGTAGGCACTATAAAATATTTGACAGTCTACCTGCCAAGACAAACCCAGGGCCTATATGACATAATTACAAAACACTTTTTCCACAAATAAAGTCAAATCTAAATAAATGGAAAAAAAAAAAAACATCAATTGCTCATGGTTAGGCTGAGCTAATATAATAAAAATGACAGTTTTACCTAAATTAATTTACTTATTCATTGCTATACCAGTCAAACTACTAAAAATTGTTTTACAGAGCTGGATAAAATAATAACAAAATTCATCTGGAAGAACAAAAGGTCTATTAGGAAATTAATGAAAAGAAATGCTAGGGAAGGTGGCCTAGCCATACCAGATAGTAAACTATACTATCATCAAAACTACCTGGTACTGGGTAAGAAACAGAGTGATGGATTAGTGGAATAGGTTAGGTACACAAGACACAGTAATAAACAACTATAGCAACCTACTCTTTGATAAACCCAAAGAATCTAGCTTCTGGGCTAAGAATTCACTATTTCACAAAAACTGTTGTGAAAATTGGAAAATGGTAGGACAGAAACTGGGCACAGACCAACATCTGATATTGCATACCATTAAAGTCCAAATGGGTACATGATTTAGATAAAATGTCTGATATTATAAACAAATTAGAAGAGCAATCTGTCAGATTTATGGAGAATGGAGGAATTTATGACCAAACAAGATATAGAGAACATTATGAAATGTAAAATGGATAATTTTGATTACATTAAATTGAAAAAAGATTAGGAGGGAAGCAGAAAATTAGGAGAAAAATCTTTACAACCAATGTCTCTGATAAAGGCCTCATATCCAAAATATACAGGGAACTGAGCCAAATTTATAGGAAAACAAGTCATTCCTCAATTGTTAAAAGGTAAAAGGATAAGAACAGGCAGTTTTCAGAGGAAGAAATTAAAGATATCTATAGGCATATGAAAAAATGCTCTGCATCACTATTGTTTAGAGAAATGCAAATCAAAACAATTCCTAGGTACCACATCTCTCCTGTCAGATTAGCTAACATGACAAAACAGGAAAATGATAAATGCTGGAGAGGATGTGGGCAAATTGGAACACTGTTACATTGTTGGTGGAGTTGTGATCTGATATACCATTCTGGGGATCAATTTGGAGCTATGCCCAAAGGGCTATAAAAATGTTCATACCCTTTGACCCAACAATACAACTTCTAGGGCTGTATCCCAAAGAGATCACACAAATGGGAAAGGGACCCCTTTGTACAAAAATATTTTAGCAGCTCTTTTTGTGGTAGCAAAGAATTGGAAATCAAGGGGATGCCTATGAATTGGGGAATGGCTGAACAGGTTGTGGTATATTTATGTAATGGAATACTATTGTGCTATAAGAAATGGGGAACTGTAACAGGACAGGTTAAAGCTCACCCCCATGTATCTCTGGACCCCCATACCCTGAGGCACTTTGCCAAAGGCAAGGGAGGAACAAGATGGCACTGGGAGGAAGGGTCCCACCCTGGTTGACAACATGGCAGTTCTGGGTCTTTGTCTGGACTTGCCCGAATCAGTGGGGAGAACCAGCTAGTTGAGGGAGTGCTGCGAGGAGGAGACTGGGCAGACCGAGGGTGGACCCCTGCCACCTCATCACCTCTATATAATGCTCTTGCAAACCCCCAATAAATGGAGTTGCCACCATCTTGCCTCCCGCCTCATTCATTGTCCGTGAGATTCTTCCCTTCTGCTGGTCAGGAGCAGGAAGTGGGTGGTGGAGACCCCCAACAGGGAACATGTGGACTTCATAATAACCTGGAAAGACCTTTATGATATAATGCTTAGTTAGGGGAGCAGAACCAGGAGAACCTTGTATGCAACCACAGACATATTGCTTCTGTGATGACTAACTTTGATAGATTTGGCTCTTAGCAATACAAGAATCAAAGACAGCTCCAAAGGACTCATGATGGAAAGCACTATCTATATCCAGAGAAAGAATTACAGAATCTGAATAAAGATTGAGGCAAACTATTTGCTCTCTCCTTTATCTTCTTTTTTGGTTTTGTTTCTTCTGTTTCATGATACATTCCATTGGTCATAATTTTTCTTTACAATTTGACTATTGTGTAAATACGTTTAATGAGAAGGTATGTGTAGAACATATATCTGATTCCATGCTGTCTTGTGGGGCACGGGGGAGAGGGAAGAGGGGAAGCAAATTTGAAATTCAAAAACTTGTGGAACTGAGGGTTGTAAACTAAAAATAAAAAATCTAAAAAAGTTTTAAAAAATAACAACACTGTTAGCTAACAACTATGTATATAATAGAGATCTCATTCCCTCTGTCCTAATTTTATGAAACTTTGTTGCCACAAATTGAACTTTAAAAAAAAAAACAACATTTATATATTCTTAAGCAACAATTCTTTCTTATTCACTTGCTTGAAAATTTAAGGGGTGATTGTTTTAATTGATTTTATTGATTAATTTTAAAAGCATTTCTGAAGGTTGGGGTGTTCTTTCAATTATCCTTTTCCTCTTGCTGGGTGCAAGAGACTATTGCTCAGTTCCACAAAGAAAAGAAATACTCCAAATATGGCTTTTTTAGTGAGGGAAAATGGCAATATTTTATAAATTTGACTACCTCCATGAAGCCTCATAATGCAAAAGTCTTTGGTTAATGGACAAGATAATTAGTCTATACTTGGCCTAAATCTATGATTTCACCATGTCAAAAACTCCTCGTGTGGAAACTATGCAAATACAAGCATAGATCAGCAACTCATTCAGAACTTAAAATAAAAGAGAGTAGCACTCAGAGTTTTAGTTACTTCCATAGGTTTTACCCTGCTCCAAGAGTGGTAATTGAACCCATGTCTCATTGGTTCCTGGACTCTATACACTGTTACAGACTCTCTCAGCTTGTCTGATTGGAAGATAAAAAATTGAAATGAAACAGAAATATAACCCCTCACTTTGTATAAATACCACCAAATAGAAGTTGAAATATTCTAGTTTTGATTTCATTTCTTATTATGGCAGAAACCTTATGATATAGGTAAAAGTAATATGATTAGATCCTATCAACATGAAAGAAATAATGTGTTTTATTCTTAGAGATGAATTACTTGTTTCAAATCACTTGTCTTCTCTAATTAACTATTACCCAGTGCACTAGGTGATATTCTAATGGCCTGAGTTATTATACTTGGATATCACTCCCTTCTCACTTACAAGGTTTATACTCATAGTCTAAGACTTTGAGTATCATTTATTAATTTACTTCAGCCAGGTATAAAAATGGAAACAACAAAAATATGGAGGAACCACCAACCATGGATTAGGAGAGTCTTATTAAACTCAGTGACACTAATATGCTCCCCTAAGTACGATTAAAGGTAACACAACTCAGTTGAACATATATACATAGTCAGAAAATTGGATGATATGTGAAGAACTGTTTCAGTAAAATAATGAGAAAACTGTTTCTTTGAAAAACTGTCATGAAACTCACAGGAAAATTTTTCATCTGTCTCAGATAATTTTTAACATGAATATACTAAGTAGTAAGGCCAAAACAATATATATGTCCCCAAATGAATATTTGTATGTATAATTGGAAGGCAAAAAATAATCCCTTAAACATTTCATGTATATTCTATCAAGCCAATTGTATTAATCCCATCCTAAATAGTCTTTACTGATCATATTTCACATTCAAAGGATAAGATAATCTTGAATTCAGGTATATATAATACAGGATACATATGAAGGAAGTTTTGTACTAATAGAATAAATTATCACTAAGCTTTTTTAAAAAAGTAATTAACCTTTGGCTGTAGGCTAGTTTCTCATAAAAACAACTAAACCTTATTATAAAGCACATTGCTATATTATTCAACAAGTAATAATATAAGTTTAAAAAATTCCCTTTGTGTATATTGATCTACATCTCTCCAGGTGGAACTGAAAAGGTTAAAGTTTGGATGATTTCCTAGTTCTACAAAATCAATGCTTTAATGAGGTCCAATTTTACTACGTGCAGGGAACAATTAATAACATAAAATATTTCACAAGATCGTTTCTGTGGTGATATGGGAGGAAGGGAATTCTTTCATGATCAAATAAAAATATGTAACACTTTTCTCATAAAACTTCATAGTCTCTTGTCTTTTTGTTTGACCCAGAAAACATGAGTTGTTAACGATATTATTTATCTGACAGGAGCCACAGATTTTTCTTCTATCCATGTCTATCTTTTCTCCATCCTAGCTGTTGAAGGAAATGGCCATGTTAATTTATTTTTCCCACTTAATAGTATTTTAATTTTTCTGATTACATGTAAAGATAGTTTTCAACATTCATTTTTATAAGATTTTGAGTTCTTCTTCTGTCTCTTCCCTACCTCCTCCTGGAGATGTCAAGCAATCTGATAGAGGCTATACATGCTCAATCATATTAAACATATTTCCACATAAGTTATGTTGTGAAAAAAGAATCAGAGCAAAAGGGAAAAATCACAAGAAAGAAAACAACAACAACAACAACAAAAGAGAATAGTATGCTTTGATCTGCATTCAGACTCCATAGTTCTTTCTCTGGATGTGGAAAGCATTTTCAATCATGAGTCTCCTGGGATTGTCTTAGATCATTGCATTGCTGAGAAGAGCTAAGTCTATCAAAGCTGACAATTGCACAAAGTTGCTGTCACTGTGTACAATGTCCTTCTGGTTCTGCTCACTTCACTCAGCATCAATTCACCTAAGTCTTTCCAGGTTTTTCTGAAATCTGCCTGCTCATCATTTGTTATAGCACAGTAGTATCCCATTGCATTCATATACCACAACTTTTTCATCCATTCCCCAATTGATGGGCATCATGACAATTTCAAATTCTCTGCTATCACAAAAATAGCTGGTATGAGAGGTGAAATAGTATATTCCTAATCATTAGGAAAGCTTGAGAAGAAAGATAGAGAGAGAAAGAGAGAGAGAGAGAGAGAGAGAGAGAGAGAGAGAGAGAGAGAGGAAAAACAAAGCAATTCATCAAGAATAAGCTTAGAACATTTATGTCATGTTCAAGTCTCTGACAAAAGGGTTATATATGCATGTATCACAGATAGAAGCCAAATACTGCCTAATGTCCCTGAAGAGACATAATATTACATATATTGTGTAATACTTTTTTATCTTTACATAAACAAACTGGTAGCTATCCTTCAGGAATAATAAGTAAATGTTTCAGTGAGGTCTTATTATATAAATGTGCATACTGTAATCACATACAGGTATTTTGAGAAAGGAACATTATTAGACTAGCAATTCAAATAAGCAAACATTTATTTAGCCCCTAATATTCCAAGACATTATGCTACTCCCAGAGGCAAAGAAAATTTCAAATGACATATGCTATGTCTTCAAGAACATTGAATTGTAGCATGGTGGAATTGGACTTCTTTCTTGACTATCTTCATTATCCATGACAAATAGAATTTTGAGGGAAAATCAATTATATTTCATGCCTTTGTTATAATATCTAATGATGTTTTTTTTACCATTCTTTTCACGTAAAAGTCCAATTAGAGATAGTAAAATATTAACATTTAGAGTTTTGTTAAAAACAATGTAGCATTTATATGGTATATAAAGCTACAATATCAAGTAAGCTCAATTCAACTCAAACTATTTCTACAATTACATTAGTGTTTAGAAATTTTAGTCAAGTTAAACAGAATGCCTACCTCCATTTTGATGTTATCAGACTACCTAGTATATCTAGATCTCTAGAGCCATTTAGTCACAAAGTTGGCCAAATATTACGCTAAAAAGATGGTTGTTGAAGCAATTTTGTCACTATGGATGCAAATAGAGCCTTAGTTAAATTCTCACTGAAAAAAGGTGATATACCTGGACCTTATCTTCCATGCAGTTAAGCCAGCTTGAATTGAGCTAGCCACAACCATCAATCAATTAACAAACATTTATGAATGATCTATTATGCTTCTGTACTGTGCTAAGTGCTAGAAATAAAAAGAAAGGCAAAATACCAATTACATAAAACAGATTACGTGTTTACTATGTCAGAGGCATCATGGCACAGGATAGAAACCTCATTAAAGAGACTAGACAACCTTAGATTCAATCCCTACTTCTGTCACACAGTTATTGTGTGATTGTGGACCAGTCACTTACTTCCTCTGTGCCTGAGGCAGTTAGTTCAATAAAACTCTAAGTTGCAGATAAGATTCCACATGCAAAATTAAGGAATTAAGTTCCCAAATAAGAATTTTCCTGTACCAATCAAATCACAATTCATCAAGTCTTCCTCCTCATTCTACCACTTTACAAGAACAGAGCCTGGAAAACAACAATGTGAGCCACTGGAGAAGAGACACTGTTTACATAAGTCATTGTTTTTTCTCCCTTGAAGTTTATAAGTGAATCAATACACATAAGTATAATGCATAGTATTATATACAAAGTACAATTAGAGAACAGCAAATAAAAGTGCTATGTGAGGTCTAAAGGAAAAAGGTCATTACCGAAGAAAGAAATCAGAGAAAGAATCATGGAGGAAGTCATATTTGGTTCAAGATTTACTTCATAATGTATATTTTCATGTTTCCTACTGTAATTTAAAACAACATTTAATAAGGTGTAATGGCAAGCAGGGTAGGACCTTTTGCTTTTTTTTTTTTGAGTGCTTTTCAGCACTAAGGCAATCAAGTGCTTTGAGTCTTGCCTTTGTTTCAATCAAGTCTTTGATTGAATCGAGAGTCTTTGATGACCTGCTTAAGTCATGGGTAGGCCTAAGTCACATGAATTTGAGTCACATGGTTGTGATGCCGTCTGACCCTGAAGAAGTGTATATATACTCTGAGGTTAGCATTTTTCTTGGGGGCTCACTCATTGGAAGAATGTTGGTGTGGAGACTCTGGGTAGCCATTAAGAAGGCCCCCCCCTGACTTTGAAAATCCAGATGTTGGTGCTTCTCTCTATGCTAACTATGTGTGAATAATTTTGGTCACACAGCTATAAGCCTATCTGTTGATTTGTGTTATTCGTTCTGTTTATATTTTCTCTGTTTGTAATTTCTGTTTGTATTTGCTCTGAAGTTCAAATGACTTTTTCCCCTGAACTAAGTGAATGATATATGTATGTTTGATTAATGTGAGATTGTAAACCCTTTGAAGTTGCTTTCCTTAGAAAAACAGATCAAATAACCTGTGATAGCAGCCCTCCTTTGTGCTGGTGTTATTGGCCTTACATAGCCACAGTAGCTGCAGGCAGCATTGTTATTACATAAGGTTTCAAGGCTCTGAAATGGGAGAGATTTTAGCACATAGCTGGGCTCATGGCAGTTGTTAATAAATGCTTAGGAAATTGAATATATGTAGATTGGAAGGATCAGAGAAGTGTGAATTAACCAAATATGCTGCCAAGTGGTACAATGGATAGTGCTGGGCCTGGAGTCAGGAAGAAGAGTCTTCTGGAGTTCAAATTTAGCCTCAGGCATTTTTTCATTGTGTGACCCTGGGAAAGTTACTTAACATTGTTTGCCTCAGTTCCTTCTCTGTAAGATGAGCTAGAGAAGGAAAGGGCAAATCATTCTAATATCTTTGCCAAGGAAAACTCAAATGGGGTCATGAAGAGTTGGACATGACTGAAATAACTGAACCACAGGTCTACTCTTCTCTAATGCACTATGGATTGGATTACACCTTGCTTGCCTTAAACTAGATGCTGTTGATCTAAGGTTTACAGCTCCCTTGTTTGGTAGATAGATTCCAGGTATATATGTGAACTTCAGTAAGAAAAATTACATCTTGATTCCCACTCAACTCTATCTAAAATTTAGCCTTTCTTTCAATTAAGAACTTTAAAAAATTATTCGGAGAAGAACTTCATAGGTTTCTGCAGATGGCCAAAGGCATCTGTGGTACAAGAAAGGTAAGAATCCCTGCCTTAATCATTTCTGGAATATACCATTATTCATGCTGGTTGCTGTAATTCCCTTAAATAAGCCAATG
>JAQQSZ010010870.1:0-12398 GCA_028646595.1 Phalanger gymnotis
TTCCTTTTCAAGAAATAGCCTCAGAAATTAATTGCAAAAAAGATTTCCTTATTTGTAACAGAATATTACATTTTGGACAAGATTTTTAAAACAGAAACTTTAACAAGTTCTTTAAACAGAAATTTAAAGTGATTTCATCACATTAGCATTCACCAAGAGAATGTTGAGTCCCCAAGGGCTCAGCAACATTTTTCTTCCTGGGTCTTCTCCCCCTCTACTCTACTATGACCTCATAATAGCTAGATTTCGGTAATGCAGTAAAGTTTAAAATATTAGAAATTGGGGGTTGGATGGAATGAATCCATGTGATATTATGTATCGCCTTCATTAACAACCTAAGTTCCTAAAATCATTTACTATAAATATTGAATTACAATAGTTAGTTATATGCTGACATTGGTGAAAATCACAGATATGAAATATTTCATTTAGTATGAACTTTGAGTTTCAGCAAAACTCCATGAAATAGTTTGCCACTTTTCTATACATTTGGTTTAATACCAGGTCCCTTGTCTCTAACTACTAAATGGAAAGCCAAAAATGCAGCTGTTCCACTTGATTCCCAAGGAGTCATGATTGATGGGCAAACATTTAAGGACAAGACCACCTATATGTACTTACTGGTGATTACAACAGAGGGTCAGAGAGACAGCTGGAGTTATAGAGCACTCTCTCTCCAGTTACATCACCCCAGTGGGCAAGGATTCATCAAGGCAGGAAACAGATGGGCAAACAGATGTGTATAAATATCATGGCTAAATACTGAACACTAGAAGACATAGGCATAGGATTACATAAACTTCTGGGAAAAGCACAGGATGTAGGTCTTTAAGGGTCTAGCACTACCCCATCATTTTACAGATGAGGGAAACTGAGACACAGAGAGGATCTTGCCCAAGATTGTGTGCATAATAAAGAGCAAGGCTGAGATCCAAATCCATGTCTGTTGACTTCAAATCCAATTTCCTTTCCATTATACCATTTTGCTATGGAACTGTAACAGTTCCAATATTCAATGAAGGATATTTTTTAAAAATTAAAAGACACCCCTAATTCTCCACAAAGTACTGAATTTGCATAGGATTTCAGCTGAACTCTCTAACTTACTGAAAATCAAAAATTTAGCTCATTGTTAATTATTTATGTGGTTCTTGAATACATAGGGAGAACAAAATGAAGAGCAAGGAAGATCACAGAATTCAACTGTTCAGATACTAGCTCTGAAATTTCATAGCTAGGTGTCCATGAACAAATTGCTTAACTTCTCTAAAATTTAGTTTTCTCATATATAAAATGAGATATTGATACCAGAAAATACCAATGTCACAAGGTTATTGCAGAGAAACTGCTCTGCACATCTAATGCACTATGTGAATGTGAGTTATTCACATAAATATCATGGTGTTTTCTTTAGTAGCAAAGAACATACATTCTATATTTTCTCAAGTTGGTACAGAAAGACTGTATGACCTAATGAAATCACAGAAAGCAAAGAAATGATTGTCAGCATATCAAAGGGTTTATTTCTAAATTATTTCTAAATAATTTGTAATTTTTAATGCACATTCACTTTTTTAAATTCACTGTTTATGTACATGGTAAAGCACACCATGCCCAGAGCACTTGAAAATGCATGCTGAAAAAGTTTAGTCAGTACTACACTTGCATTTTTCAGTGAAAATAACAGAATTATTTTTATAAAAGTTTTTATAATCCTGTTGTGTCACATCTATAACAGTGTTTTAAATGCTCAGCATCCTACCCACACTACGGGCAGCGAGGCTGCACTAGCAGACCCAAGGACACAACACAGGATTATGGGAAATCACCAGTCCCTGTCTCACTTTTCAGTGCTGTAAAGATGCTGGATCTAGGCTATGGGAGTTTTCTCAGGCCTCTACAACAAGCTTGGCCAAAGCCCTTCAGAAGCAAAAACCTACTGGGGAATGTAATGTAATGTAACCCAAGAGCACCAGCTCGCCAAAGCTCTGAACTGCTGATGCCAGAAAAAACAACACTGCAAAACTCAGAACTTATGGTACTGTGCCAGAGAACCAAAGAACAGAGGGAATGGAACAGGTCACCAGGACAAGCCATTCTGTATACAGTATTCCACCAAGCCTAAGGAAAAGAGCACAGCATTCAGCTGGGGTCAGTTCTGACTACCCAAAAGTCAATTGGGGCAGACAACTAGGCTAGTAAAGCATGAATTGCCCAGAGTAGAAGGGGATCAACATGCTTTATGATCCAGCCCCCAAGAAAACCACAGTCAGAGGAGAGGGAGTCAGGAAGTGAATGATAAAGAAAATAAGAGGAAAAAGAGATTGAAATTACCAAAGATTTCTGAAAGAAGAAAACTCAAAGACCTTGAATGTAAGCAAATAAGTCAATAGGAAAAATAGTAACAACAGAAGGAAATGTGATCTCCAGATCTAGTAAATGAGTTCAGGCAGCTATGAATAAATACTAGAAAATAAAGAAAAGTGATATAACACTTTTAGAGACAGCAGTGGACCCTGTGGAATTTGAAGAGAATATGGAACCATAGCACTCTGTTCCTGACTGGTTTAAAAGAGAAATAAGAATTATGAGAGCAGAGTTCATGTCCTACACAGCAAAAATAATGAAAATAGGGAAACTTGAATCTGCAATGACAAGCCTCACCAAAAAAAAAACTGATAGATCTTGGGAATGCAAATACACAGAAGTGAAGGACAATCTAGAAGACAAGAAGCAAAAAACAATAACATTAAGAGAAAATGTGCTCACCAGGCAAGAAAAACAGACCGATCTCAAAGACAGTATGTGTAGAGCCAAACTAAGGACCATTTCACCCAAGAGAACACAACAGGGGAAAAAAGTAATCCAAACTTAACACCATAATCAAGGAAATGATAGGGGGAAAAAGCCGCCCAGAACTTCTGAATATAGAAAATGAAATTCCAGTTGAAAGAATACACAGATCACCTCCAGACTGCAAACTGTAAGATATATAGTAGTTAAATTTAACAATTCAATTCAGAAACAAGTTCTGCAAGCCATCAGGAGAAACATCTTCAAATACAAAGGAAAGGACATTTGAAGAATGCAAGACTATTCCACATCTACTAGAAAAAGTGTGCTGCGAAGAGCAATACAGCTCAGGGAGTAGCCCTGGGTTGATCTCTCTTGAAAATTTAAGCTTAACTATAAAGGACAAAAGACTAATAAAGAAGAG
This sequence comes from Phalanger gymnotis, assembly GCA_028646595.1. Lineage (NCBI taxonomy): Eukaryota > Metazoa > Chordata > Mammalia > Diprotodontia > Phalangeridae > Phalanger > Phalanger gymnotis. Next base: position 3,218 of record JAQQSZ010010870.1, read on the forward strand.
TTCAAAATTTTTTCGGAAACAAAACCAGAAAGGAAGAGATTTTTGCTTTTTGAACCCCTCAAATAACAGAAATGAAGAAGTAGATAAATGCAAACACCAATCACAGCAAGAGCAGCAGAGAGAGACTGACAACAGAGACTAGTAAGAAACTTCTTTCTAAATGTAGACAAGGAGAACAGGGGTGAAGGTGGAAATCTGGTAGAGTTAATAGTGAAGAGGTAAATAAAGGACATTATGGGCAAGAACATGGCAACACCTTGCCAACAAATGAATCAAGGTTTTGGGTTTTTTTCTTTGTTCACTTGTTTTGTGTGACTGAATTACAGCATGGGAGGGGACATAGGAGAGGAGAGGAGTAGAGTGATAAGGAGACATAAAACAGGAATGGGGTCAAATTAAGAGCTGTCAGTGAAGGGAAAGTGACCTCTGTGGTCTCGGAAAGAGAAAAGCCTATAGGCTATACATAGATATAGATATATAGATATATATGCATATATATATGTATGTATATATTCATATATATACATATATATATATATCCTATATAAGCCTTTTTTTAAAAGCCTTTTTTAAATTCACTGTTTATGTACATTGCGAAGCACACCATGCCCAGAGCGCTTCAAAATGCATAGTAGAAAAGTTTAGTCAGTACTACACTTGCATTTTTCCAGTGAAAATAACAGAATTATTATTAGGAAAGTTTTAAAAATCCTGTTTCGTCACATCTATAACAGTGTTTTAAATGCTCATGGAAATGAGGTAGCACTAGCCTGTTCTTACAGAAAAAGAAAAAAGCAGGAAAGTCATTAGAAATCCTTTTGCTGATGACTTTAGCAGTCTTTTTAATTTAAGGCTACTTTCCTGGACACCTTAGTGGAGAGAAACAGGGGGAAAAACTAAAAAGTGTGGATAAAGAGACCTTACTTTGAAGGTGGGAGGGGATTCCGCTAATTAACATTACAGGTAAAAAGAAATGGTCAGTAAAGAGAGCCAAGAACCTTTTACCAGAGGAGGTCTGGGGAATTTAGTGCTCGAAAAGTTTACTTGTCCTGCTCTGGAAGGAGGAAGTTGGAACCCCTTGGGGCCACTGTCACCTGGAAGAGTGGGAGAGTATGGACACAGGGAGATTTCCAGGTAAATGTAGAAGAAAATAAAAGGTTTACAAGGGAGTATATATATCAATGAGGGGGAAGGGACCTTACCACAGGGCAGTACCCTCTCTGACACTGCCATAATTAGCACTGTCCTGGAAGTGAGGCACAGTGAAAATGGGAATCCATGTGGCAAGCTTTGCAAGGCAGTGGCAGAAAGCACCTAAAGGAGCTTAGAATGGAAAAAAAAAAGAATTTTTAATTTTTAAGATGAAATCAACTCAAAAACTCATGATTTTTCAAATCATTTCCCACTTTGGCTGTAGGACTTTATCATGTGCCTGTTCCCCCCCATCCGTTTATTGCCCCCCTTCCAACTTCTTTTTGTATTGGCTCCCCCATTGAATTGGGAGTTCCTTAAGGGCAAAGATTGTCTTATGTCTTTCATTGTATCCCCAAAACTTAGCGCAGTTTCTGTCACATAGTAGGTACTTAATAAATATTTACTGACTATGATGAATGAGGAGTTAGGCGATAGAACCTTCAGTAGACCACAACATACTGAGGACCAGGGCCAGGGCTAAAAGTCAAGGCTGTTGATAAGTTCTAAGAAAGGCAAGTTTAAAAGGGGGTACATTCTAAGAGGAAAAGGTCATTAACCCAATCCTATGGACATTGTGAAGTATTTAAAATTTCAGAACCCACTGGCAATCTTTCTGAATAGTAAATGAGAATGAAATATCTTACTGAAAATTAGGTTCAGTTGTTGTGTTCACTATGTGAATCTTCTCTTGTATTAATTTGTTTTATTTAGGCTTTAAATTTGTAAAGTTTGTTTTTAAGAGCTGTTTTTCTAACTTCTTGGCATGGTTACTCTATAATTTTACATTTCTTTATTATTTTACTAGTTTTACCTGTTTCCACCTAGTGGCAACTAAAAACATTGTACAGCGGGGAAAAAGACGACATTTAAATCAGAATCGCCACTACATATAATTGGCCCACAAAATGACACCTGGCAATGCAGTTGAAAGTCAAGCAGAGCATCAAGTAGCCATGAAGATAGCAATGTGCCTACTTATCCCAGGCATCGATCGTAACTAGAGCTGAGTAGAAATGAGGCTGGTCTGATAAATTTGGGTTACTTATTTTTATTTTCAAGGTTACACTCTATACTCTCCCTTCAGAAATGCTAAGTATAGCTATCCATTTTTAGTCACTATCTTCAGTATGTCACATCTGGGGTGACTACTTCATATTTATGAGACACTAAGAAGAAAGCTACCCTGTAGGATGTTAAACACAAAAAGGAGGACAAAAATAAATATTGAAACAGGTGCATCACTAAGATTAAAATATCAGGGCTTAAAAAGGTGGAATGGTGCGTGCATAATATTCAGACCATTTTCTTAGGTTTTCCAGTCAGCCTATATATGTTTATAATTTCTTAGCACTCTACTATTAGCTATGTCAAAACATAGCTCATGCCAAAATAATACACTTTATATGCCATACCAGTTTGTTTTATATGGTGGAAGGAATGAATAGAGGACATTGGGATGGAGCAAGGTTGTGATGAAATGTAGGTTCTAAGTCTTATAGATTGTAATCAGCTGGTCATTTATTAAGAAAGACATTGTTCTTAACTGAGATCCTGGGGAGAATTTAAGCGGTTAAAAATAAAAAAGACTCTAATTTCACATGATCTGATCCAAAAATAGAATGAGCTACACCCTTGAGATAATGAGTTTCCTGTCAATGGAATTGTTCGAGCAGGGGCTGGTTGATCATTTGTAAATGATATTTTACAAAAGATTCCTGGATCTTTGACTAAGCAATAGGGTAGACAAGATGTCCCTTCCATTCATTCATTAACATTTATTAAATGCCTTTTATGTATGAAGCTTTGTGATAGGAATCAGGGATGATATAAAAACAAAGTAAGATTAGTCTGGAACTTGAAGGCCCTTACTGTCTAGGTAGGACTGTTATAACAATGGCTAAGGTACAAAATAGCATATGAGAGAAGCACAAAGATGCTACATCAGCATAGGACAAAAGGATTGATTCTAATCCCAGGATTCTGCCCTACACAAACTCTCCCCCAATACCTCATTGTGGGATACTGGTAACTCTAGGTTCTCAGCAACCATGCCAATGCTGTATAAGCTCTGGCAGGTTCTCTAATGCTAATAAGGTTTCTAGTAGAGCTCCAGGGACAAACTTAGTCTGCTATCCTGGCACCAAATTAGCTAATGACAGTACTTCAGAGGACAAGTTTGGGATCATAGAAATTATAAGCAGATTCTTAGAGATTTCAGCATGTATGGGCAAGAGGGGCATCATCATAGTGGAAAGAGAACTGGAAAGTCAGAAGACTTAAATTCAAATTACACCTGAATTTCTCAGATCTCTGACCACATGCAAGTGCAATTAACCTTTCTGAGCTTCCATTTTCTCTTCTGAAAAAAACAGGATAATGATTAACCAAAATGTTTATTATTATTCATATTTATAAATTATTTATATATTGTTTATAATTATTATTATTTATTAAGCACCTACTCTGTACCAAGTACTGTGCTAAGTGCTAAGGATACAGTCTTCTTTTATCTTTCTCTCCTCCATGTACTCTGTGATCTAGTGATACTGGCCTCTTTGGTGTTCTTCATGCATGACACTCCATCTCTCAACTTGTAGTGTTTTCACTGGCTGTCCTCCATGCCTGGAATGCTCTCCTTCCTCTGCTTCCCAGCTTCTCTGCTTTCCTTCAAGCCTCAGCTAAAATCTCACCTTCTGCAAGCAGCCTTTCCTAGTCCTCCTTAATCTTAGTGCCTTCCTACTGAGACTACCCTCAATTTATCCTGTATATGTCATCTTATTTGTACATAGTTGTTTGCATGTTGTCTCCCCCATTAGACTAGGAGCTCCTTGAGAGCAGGGTTTGCCTTTCTTTTTCTCCACAGTGCTAAACACAGTACCCTGTACGTACTAAGTACTCAACTGCTAGTTAAACAGACCAATAAGTATAAAGACTATTACAAATACAATCCCTACCAAATGGAAGAGCTGTTTTTGAGGATCAAAAAATAATTTACAACTTGTAAATCATTTTGTAACTATAAGTTACATAAGTGTAACTCATTTTGTAACTCCTCAATGAAATCTAGGGTCACTGACAGGAAACCAGTTTATTCATCCAATCTAGGGGAAAGAAGTAAAAAGAATGTACTATATGACCCTGTGAAGGTAGATAGGCAGTGCCTTAAGTTGGCTCATCAGTATGCACAGTTGTGGTAGATGGACAAGGAGCTGGACCTAAATTTGAATAGGAGGAGAAAATGCCATTCAGAGATCTGTGTAGTACTTTCAATGACTGTAAATTGGTCCCAGGTTTTAAAACATCTTTTTAACACAAATGTCCTCCTGGTGAGGCTGCATGGCTACAGATCATAGACTACCACAATCTCCGCAGATCAAATTTTCAAGCAGCCCAAAGAGAAAACCACAATAGGTTCAAAAACCTATATCCATTTCAAAGATTATTCAAGTGCACAGTGAAACAGGATCAGCCAAACCAAAGTACAAAGTAAATAAACTGTGGTTCAAACAAAAAACAATGCAAAAATGATAACCAATTGCTATAAAACAGGCTAACTAATCCTCTAAATATAAGGCAAGACCTTCGGCTGGTGGCATTGTTATTGATTCCTCTGGAGTTCAGCATAAGATTTTTGAATTTGGAAGAATAGTGAAAAGATCAATTTTTTTAAAAGGGAATGCTAAACATTGTTATGAATAAAACATATTTGTCCTAGGCAAGACAATGCAAACACTAGAGTACTGAAGATTTGGGGAGAAAGTAATTTTTACTGAAGAAACTCTTTTTCATTTGAAGCAATAACAAAACCATTGTCATTAGGAATGCTGGTGAACCTGGTAAGTAGTGGGAATTTTATCATACTATAAAACATCTATCAAAAAAATGTATTGAGGTTTTATTACTGCCAATGGGCCCAGAGGTCTTGTATGTATTGAGGCAATGATAGGCTCTGATAAATACATTGATATATTGAGAAGCAAAATTGTTCTGAAGCTATAGAAATTCCTGAATGAATAAAGATGAAATATGCAACATGACCTTAGATCACATAATATGACACAAAAAATTAACAAATCTATCTAAGAGATGAAGATAAACATGTTTCAATGGCCTGGCAACTCACCTGACTAAAACACCATTGAAAAGTCATGGGCTGAACATGGGACAAACAAGGTTAGACTTGGAAAAATTGAATATTTTTCAAAGGTACGCTTAATATCCAATGTAATAGTTTAGTTTCATGATGAAAAATTAAAGAATGTGTGTCAAAACCTTATTAATTCAATGCCAAATTGGGCAAAAACAAAAAATTATAGAAAGAGAAAAATAGATTACATATTTAATGTTTTAAAGATATTAAAATTTGTCTCTATTATTGTATGTCAATAGATTTAATTATTTTGTCTGGCTAATTTGCACATCAGAGGTATCACCTTGCTGACAAAAGTCCACACAGTCAAAGCAATGGTCTTTCCAGTACTAACATATGGCTCTGAGAGTTGGGCTATAAGGAAACCTGATCATCACAGAACAAATGCTTTCAAATTGTGGTGCTAGAGAAGAATTTTGAGAGTTCCTTGAACAGCAAGGAGATCAAGTCAATCAGTACTTAAAGAAATTAACTCTGACTATTCATTGGGAGGACAAATACTAAAGCTGAAGCTTAAATACTTTGGCCACATAATGAGAAGACAGGACTCAGTGGAAAAGACCCCCATGCTGGGAAAGACTGAAGGCAAAAGGAGAAGGGGATGGCAGAGGATGAGATGGATAGATAGTGCCATAGGAGCAATGAACATGAGCTGGACAGATTTGGGGGGATTGTGGAAGACAAAAGGGCCTGACATGCTGTGGTCCACAGGATCGAAAAGAGTTGGATACAACTGAATGACTGAACAACAATATTTCCTTGGGATATTTTGGATAACTAGAAACATGCAAGTGAATATGGAAAATAAGAGAATGGTAACTGTCATTCAAGATTGAGCTGATTTAATTTCTAAAAAGCAAGGAAGACTATGCTGAAAGTGTTACATTCAGTGTTTATTAGAACAATTCAAGTTCCATATTGCCTTTGCCTAATGTGGCCTAAGCTATTTCTTTACAATATATTCAAAGACTATTGAATATAAAGAAATTATTTTGGGAAATTCTTTCTCTCTAACTTAAAAAACCTAGTAAGGATAAAGGTTGCTTCCATTCAGTTGCTCACTAACCCCATAAGTATGTTACTTGGTGTTTTGCCTAATAAAATTTTTAATAAGCAGTCAAAGGAAATTACAAAATAATTGGTTAATGCTGAAATTATTTTACTAAATGAAAATAGCACTTGGAAATTACTTAGTGTTTAATTCAGATTACATAAAGAATAGGTTTATTGCTTTACTATTACTGCTAAATTCAATTTCTAAAGAAAAGATATTCTGACCCATCATATTCTGCAAAAATTAAAGTTTTAGAAGTTTTCATTTCATAAAGAGAGATACTCCTAAGAAATAAGGAAAGAATAAAAGGTGCTGACCTGCAGAAATTGTTGCAATACCAAGACTTACAGAGTGCGGCACACTAAGAGCATGGATCTCAGTTAAAAGTTTGGAGTACTGTGGATAATCCTTCTATCCCTCCAGGCAAAGGAGACTGTAAATTGGAAGGACAGGATCCAAAGGGCTTAGGCACTCACTTCATCAACAGAAGTGTGTTCCTGTTAATATAAAGGGCTTCCAATTATCATTCCTGGAATGAGAATGTATGCTTCACTTATTTGTATTTAGAATTTAACTCTTCTTTTTGAAATAAGTTAAAAAGACAATTACTTTCTTAAATAGTTCAGTAAATACAGTTGAAATCTTCATTCTTCCTGTGCATAAGCAACCCAGCTCTCCACTTCTACACTTGATTCAACTACCTGCAAGCGAACTGTCTGTGGCAGTGATAACACATTTTATGTAAGTATGAAACCATGGGTTAAAAGTCTGTAAGGGAAGTGAGTTCAAGAGGAATGGGAAGTCCTCAGAAGTAAAGTCCTCTTCTGTGGGAAGAACAAATAGACACAATTCCAGCAAAGAAGAAAAGACAGAGCCTTCTAAAGAGACAAATATCTCAAACTCATCAAACAATTTAGATTTTTAAAAGAAACATTTAGAAGACAGAAACAGGGGAAAGCAACAAATGAGAAAGACAAAAGTATAGCCTGATCCTACATGAAAAATGTTAATAGCAATAAAGCTCAGAATGAGCTGGCATTCATTTTCATAAGGACAACAGAAAGAGCTCTATGGCGGAAAGAGACATGATAAGATCACATCTTGTGTCAGATTGTAAAAAGAAAACAGGGCTACTCAACTTTTCTTTTTGAGCTTTCTCTTTCAAATCCCACTTCAAATCTTCAGCAAAGAAGCAAGATGACTTGGGGTTCTCAAAAGCTATATCAATGAACCACAAGCCTTAGATGGTTCTACCATTCTAGAAAGGCTTTAAGCATCATCCCAGAAACAGACTGTCTACTTTTCATGGACAATCATAGTTAACTATGGAGAAGTTTATCACCAATGTGCTAGCCATTTGGTAGTAAATTATTTGGCTATGCCAAACCTTGAAATAAACAAGAAAAATATCAAATAACCTTCAGACCCTTCTACTTCTACACTGACAGTGATAATGACAGAGTAGCAGAAAAGGGAGCAAAAGGTCTAAAGATCACAGTTTTTTAAGACCCCATAAACATTAATAGTGATTCATACTCTAAATGTGAGATCCTTATCCAATAACCAACAGATAGATATACATTAAAGAACCTAAATCATGTCAATCTTGGCATTTTTGCTATATATGAAAGCAAGAGAGAAAAAAAGTTAAATGATAGAATAGCTCAAAGGTCCTCCTTGAAAAAGCAATAAAGGAATTGAAGAAATTGGTTTTATTCTGCACCCAAAGACAATAAGAAACATCATTTTATGAAACATTTCATCAACTTGTATTGCAATGTTCATGGAAAGAATTTGCAAAAAGGGCCATCGTGAAATTAATTGTGACTTATGTGCCAACATCTGTTACTGGAGAGAAAGAGAAAGAAAAATTCTATAAAGAACTCAGTAAAACCCACCAAATTAAATCAACATATATTTTGATACCTGATGACTTAAATCCAAAAGTAGAAATAAGAGAGGACAACAAAAAATGTATTGGAAAATATGATTCAAGGAAAGAAGAATGAGAGAACCAAAAGATTTGCAGACACAGAGGCCTCATGACTATACATCATGATTACTTTATTTGATAGAATTGGAAAGCTCTAGAAATGGATGTACTGAATAAAATCATAAGAAGGGAAATTTATTATATTTTAACAGAAGGGATTCATTACTGATATGGAAGTCATTCCTGGATGAGCCTTATGTATATAGTGAGATCATCAACTTATAAGAGCAAAGGTAAAAATTAATAATGTTAGAAGAATAAATAAAATGAGAAAAACATATGGTAGGTGAAATAATCCAGCCCATCCTATTTAAACAACTTATTGATGTGTTGTCAAAAGTGGGAAATGGATAGAAGAAAGGCAATTGACACTTGTTATAAATATATTTCATCCTAATGTTTAAACAAATCACCTGCCATTATTAAAAGACCCAAAGGATCAGAAAATTGCCGTAGTTTAGTAAGCAACACTTGGCTTCCAAACCCAGGTGAAGCCATATGGAAACCAAAGGCAACATCAGTTTAAATATAAATGTGTTTATAAAATCCTATGGCAAAGGATAGTGGGAGAGTCTAAGAATTATCGTCTCATAAAATAATAAGAATCAGTAGAGGGGAAAGAGTGTAAAAGAACTTTGTGAAAGTCCTAATTAAGCAAAGTCATTCCACTGGTATTTAGGGATGAAAGCAGGACAACAGACAAAATATATAAAACATCTATCTGTAAAGATTTTTATAACAAAATCTTTTCTCCAAAAAGGACCATTGAGAGCCATCATAGTCAAAAAAA
>JAQQSZ010010871.1:0-12398 GCA_028646595.1 Phalanger gymnotis
GAACTCAGGAAGAGGAGTCTTCCTGATTCCAGGTCCCAGCATTTTACTTCCAGCACCAAACTGCCCAATGATTGACCTAGGTCTGCCTCAAATCTTTTTTTGACGTAGTAGGAATTTATTTCAGTCCAATTCAACAAATATTTATTAAGTGGCCACTATTTCTAGACACTGTACCAGAGATTCAAAATGTTGTTGTTCATTCTTTATTCTTGAAGGAAATACAAATATAAAAATGAGATAGTCCTTGAACTCATTTAGCTTCCATTCTACAGCTGGGGAGAGGGGCATGGTGATGGCATGGGAGGAAACAACATAACATGGATGAATAAAAATAAAGTCATTTAAAAGATTACTAACACCTAAGGAGTTGGAATGTAAAAGGAATACGTACACTGCACAGAAACTAAAAGATCAATTAATGTGTAAGTAAAAGGAAATAATATGAAATAAGGCTAGAAACATAGGTTGGACTGATTCAAGAGCATCTTAAATGTCAGACTAAGGAGTTCGTTTTCAAGATTAATTGTCAGCATAAATTACCTACCTAAGGGTGCCGAGAGTAGCGAAGCATGTTGAATACATTTGTTCGAAAGTTAATGAATTTATTCTGTGCCCTTAATTAAGATAATTTCCCAATTTACAGGCGTGTGTGTTAATTTAATTTGGAGGGTGTTACAAAATCATCTGAAGAATATCTCTACCACTTCATTCTCAGCAACCAATATTGGTAAATAAGCTGCAATTATTTTCATGGTGATCTTTTTGCAATTAGTTCTGTTTGATTGTGCATATTTATTATAAGGGTGTTGCTTTTTTCCCAATGGGGGAAGGTGGAAGGAAAAGAAAATCAATTTGGGGTCCCATTGCCAATTTCTTCAATTTCTTCGTGGTATCTAGGGCAGACTGATTAATGAAATACATGTTAAGTATTGCTGCCCCTTCTATAGAATCAGGATCCAAATCTGTATATTTCTTAATAGCTTCTACTAGCCAGGTTTGGAAAAGGGCAGGGTTTTCCTTTTCTCCCTGAGTAATTTCCCTCATTTTTTGAAAATTTCTTTGCTTTTGAAATGCCATTCTTAGGCCTTCTAACAGGCAAATCACCATATGGTCCCTCTTTCCCCTATCTCCACTCTTTTGATAATCCCATCCTGGGTCACTAGTGGGAACAGCCGCTGTACCTGGGAGATATTTCGTGGGGTTATTGCCAGCCAAACGATCTCCAAATTGTTGGGCGTGTTCCCAGATTCTCTTCTTCTCCTCAGTGGTACAACAGGGAGAGAAGAGGATATGTAAATCACGCCAAGAAAGTTCAAATTGTAGGGAAAGATCCCTTAAACCCTTAGTAAACTTAGTGGGGTCTTCTGAGTATCTTCCCAGTTTCTCTTTAATTTGAATGAGATCCAAAATGGAGAATGGAACATGCACTTTTCTTGTCCCTGTAGAGGAGGCAGGCACTTCCCTCAGAGGAAAAAGCCTCAAAGGCACTGTGGAGACTGTGACTTAGGGAGGGATATAGGAAGTCTCACTTCTTGTGAGGGAGGGGTTGGGGGGTGCTGGCTGAACTAGATTGGACTGCAAGGCCAGGGGATCCAGCTGGCAAGGGAAAGGGTCATAGGAGGAGATACCAAAGGGACCGGAGTGGGTGCCACCTCAAAGAGAGGCCAGGGGAGGAGGTACTGCTCGTTGGGACAGGGCCCCCCCCAGGCTGGAACCTGAGTAGGGGTTGCCTGAGGGTAGGGTTGATGGCAGTGGATACTGCAGGGCCTGAAATAGGGGCAGGCTATGAGGCCAGAACCTGAGTAGGGGTCCCTTCAAGGGAAGAGGCCACAGAGGAAAGCACCTCAACAAGACCCTTGGCTGGGACCTGAGTGGGGGTCACCAAGGGGGCAGGGGCCATGGGAGGAGATGCAGGGTAGGAGACTTGGATCATGAAAGAGGCAGGAAAAGTGGGGGGTTGGACTAGAGGAAAAGGGAAGAGAAACCAAGGGGAAAAGGAAGTGGCCAAGGAAAGGGAAGCACAGGAAACAAGGGTGCTCAGAGGAGGTTGGGGAGTAGGAGGAGGCCTGGGGCTGAAGCCCTGGGGGCCATAAGAAGGGGGTCATCTAAAATGTCCTGTTGACCCCCGTTGCCCCTTTGTGGGGGGTGGGGCTCTAGCTATGAGCATTTTACAATCTTTTCTGAGAACGGGGCTCCAAGAGAGTTCAACGAAGGCCATTACATAGGAAATTTCTCTCCATTTTCCTTCTCGGCGGCAGTACATCTCTAACTGTAAGAGAGTATTATGTTGTAAAGTCCCAAAAATGGGCCATGCTTCAAGGCCCTCTAGGTGATACTGAAGCCAAACAGTGTTGCAAAAGAATACCAACTTTTTCTTTTTAAGTTCTGTAGAGAAACTAATTTTTTTTCCAATTTTGTAAAAGACAGCCCAAAGGCAAATTTTGGAGGATTGAAAAAGATTGACCCATTACATGGGCTTGGGGGGCTGGAAGTCTCTCCTTCCACAAGGAGGATCTGGGAGTAAGCCTCAAAAAGGAACAAAACAAGATGGGGAAAAAAAAACCACAAAAAGGTTTTCTCAATTCCCTAGTGCTAAGACAATTGAGAAAATTGGGCATGCACTTCTGGATAGGGCACCTGTCTTTGTCCTCTATGCTTCGGAAGGTGTGCCTAGGTCCATGGCCTCGAACGTAACCACTGGACAGAGAACCTGAGCGGGTCAGGCTTAGCACAAGACAGTCTCACTGCTGTCTGACCTACTGGGACCTGAGATAAGGCCCAAAAAGCACCTCCAAAATGCTTGGAGAGCCAGAAGGGGATAGGGAGAGGGGGAAGCTTACATACCTTCCAGTCTTGTCTGGAGAAGAACTTGAGATTAGCAGTATTCCCGGTCAGGGAACCAAAATGATGAAGTAGGGAACCATAGGTTTTTAGGGGTGCTTGAGACCCCAAAATACCGACACACTGGGTCCTGCCAAATGAATTTGACTCAAGCCTTCTCATCCAAGGGAAAAAAAAAACAAAGTTTATTAAGGATTCACCGTATTGAGTTGTCTTAAGAAATCGTACCCTTTGTGATGCTTGTTTTCACAAGCAGGCCAGATTCAATCTACTGAGCTAGATTGAATCTGAGAACCTTCATTGAGGAAGGATGGAGATTATATACGGAAAGATTGTGAGATCTAGGGGTGATCAAGTAGTCTGGGGTGACTAGAGGAGGGGTTTAGGGAGGGTCCTGAGAAGGAACCCAAGATGGATCTTGGTGGGACTGGGGTGACTAGAGGTGAAGACTCCAGGAAACAAGAGAATGGGATTTTGGTGGGATCAAGGGTGGGAAGCAGCTGGACAATAGAGGGCTAAGCCAGGTAGAGATCTGGGCCTAGAAAATGAAAGGCTTATGGCCTCAGGGGAAGGCCAGATCAAGTGGGAAAATTCAAGGAGAGTCCAAGGGGATTCCTAGAGACTGTACCCTCATCACTGATAATTAGCTAAGATGGTTCTTGGGTCAACCAATTTGGTCTGTTGCCAGTGTCATATTCAAAGCCTTTACTACATGATAAAATGTTCCACTATTAAAAGCTTCAGAAACTGAGGGGACACCTCCACATAACTGATGGAGCCTCAGAGAATGATGTTGTGGAGGATATGTGTTCTTATTCAGTCATTTCAGTCATGTCCAACTCTTCATGACCCCATTTTGGGCTTTCTTGGCAGAGATACTGGAATGGTTTGCCTCCTCCTTCTCCAGCTTGTTTTACATATGAGGAAACTGAGGCAAACAGGATTAAGTGACTTGACCCAGATCACACAGCTGGTGAGTGTCTGAGGCTAGATTTGAACTCAGGAATGAGAGTTTTCCTGACTCCAAACCCAACCTGCTACCCACCTAGATGTGCCCCCTTTCCCCAGTATAAACTAAAAAAAAAAAACAACCTTGTGTTGTCCTTCCCTTTCCTTGCCAGCCTCAGCTTACTCTAAGTTTTAGCAATTCTGACATTATTCTTAAAGGACTAGGCCATGTTTTTCTATTCATTCTCTGTTACCTGTGTTACCAGAAGAATATTTTTTTAAATTTACCAGTCTAATAAAACAAGACCTTTCAATATATTAAGAAATAAATCCAGTTACAAATGCACTACGGGTCTATGTGAAGAGGGTCTGGTGTAATAACTCAAAGTGACCGGCTGTTAACAAGATACACAAGCAGGAAGGATGCACCTATTTGGGCACTGGCCTTCAGAAGCCAAACGTGTTCTCCCCACTGTAGGCCACATACAAGAATCCATCTTCATCTTTTTCCTTCTCATAAAGTTGTCCCATAGTTAGGCTAGACTGTGGGACTGTTTTATCCACAAACAGGAAGATTGCTTTCTCCGAGGGTAGCTGGATCCATTTCCTGATGATCCACATGAACTGGGTCAGAGTGATGTCAGACAGAACCAGCTTGTCAATGTCAACAATCTGAGAGCCTGAGACTTTTTCCACAATCACCAGGACCCGGTTGGGATATTTGGCTCGGATTTTGGCAGACTCTACACATCGGTGTTCCAGCAAGTAGTCCTCCTTGAACATCCACTTCATGGAGGCGGTCGAGAAGGGATGAAGCTGGCTCTCAGAGCCACGGAAGGAACCGGATGGGCCCGGCCTTGACAACAACAGCGGCGACGGCCACGGAGGAGGAGGAGAAGGAGGTGACCCAGAAGAATATTTTCCCATTGAGTTCATAGGTAACTGCTGCTGATTAAATCTATCACAATGCAGAAATTCCAGAGGTTATAACTTAAGTTTCATTATGTTTAAGCATTGCTTTAGGGCTCAAAAATTAACCCTGAACCCTGATCAGGGCTTCTAAAAGTGCCTTATAAGGAATATTGCATCAGAGAGACAACAACATGAATTCCTTTACCTACTGCAATCTCATAGATTCTTTTAGGCTTGAAAAGTTTAAAATGAAAGAAAGAATCATAATCTCATTGATTGAGAGATTTACATGTCATAAAGATAACCAAAGGATTTGATCAGGGAGATTCTTCCACAAATAAAACAAACTATATTGCTTCGGGAAACTCAAACTGCCTTTTGGGTTCTTATCTCAGAAATCTTTGAAAAAAAAATCTTCCCTTGATCCTGTGATTCCATGAGCCAGGTTTTAGTCAGGTGAGGTTAATATTATTGGGCAACAGGCTTCAGATGGCCAAATCTCCAAAAGAAATGACCCTGAACTCCAAACAATAAAATCTAATGAAAAGAAACCAAAAAAAAAAATCCCCTAACACTTGCATTTGCTTCCAACTTCTGTATATGTCTCTAAAATTTAGGCTTATTAGCTAAATTCCTCTGCATCCTCATTAGGTTCTTCAGAAAACTACCTTTTTTCTTCCTTGTTAGGATTGTGTTTCTCAGCACCTTGGTTTCTTCATATTTACATGAGGACTAGACCCAGTTCCGAAGGCCCCTTCCTGATTTAATATTCTGTTACTTCGTTTGTTCTAAACAAAGTCCTCTATGCCATTTGAGCTGGAAAGCTCTATTTACAATTCCTGAGTCAAAGTGTTACTCTCTGCTGCCCCCAGCTGGTGAGTCTTGGACATTGCTCTGTCATTCTAATCTGTCTTTTAAATAAAAAAAAAACCCAGACATTAGAGCTACCCATTGAAACGACTAGGTGGCGCCATAGTGCACAGAGTGCTGGGCCTTGGAGTCAGGAAGACTCTTCTTGAGTTCAAATCCGGCATCAGACTCTTACCAGCTGTGTGATCCTGGGCAAGTCGCTAAACCCTGTTTGCCTCAGTTTCCTCATCTGTAAAATGAGCTGGAGAAGGAAATAGCAAACCACTCCAGTATCTTTGCCAAGAAACCACCAAATGGGGTCACAAAGGGTCAAACAACTGAACAACAACATGATAATAATTCCACATGTTAATTTCAAAACTCTCCTTCTTGTCTCTGATTCCTTCTGAATATTCTCTTCTGCAAAGTTTTGAAAATGTTTTAATAGCCAGTCTAGCCTCAGAAATTTACTAGCTATGTGACTGTGAGCAAATCACTTAACATCTGTTTGCCTCAGTTTCCTCAACTGTAAAGTGGGGGTTATAATTGCACCTACTTCTCAAAGTTGTGAAGATCCAATGAGATATTCGCTTTTTTAAAAATATCATTTAGCACAGTTCCTGGCACATAGTAGGACTATATAAATGCTTATTCCCTTCCTCCTTTTTAGCGGGAAAAGATCACTATTGCTAATCCTTCCTCTCTTCCCCAAATCTCCCAATTAAACCCCCCTACCCTAAAATAAAGCCTCCTTGGTCTTCATTACACACTTAAATCCAGAATATAGTGATCTACTCAATTCAAGTCAACAAACGTTAAGCACCCACTATCTATAGTACAGAACACTGTAATAAGATTTGGGACTGATACAAAGTTTAAGACATGCTTCCAGCCTTTATGGAACTAAGTTTGGCAGAAATAATAATTCACATTTCTATAATGCTTTGAGGGTTATACAATGCTTTCCTCAGTATAACCCCAAAAGAGAGGTTCAACAAGTGTTATTCCCATTACATAGATGAGAAAACTGAGGCCTGGAGAGAAAAAGTGATTTCCCAAGCTAGGACAAGTAATAAATGGTATACCCAGGTCATAAAAGTTGGAACAGGTTGGAGGAGGTTGGATTTGAAAAGACTGAAATATTGAAATGTAAAGGGAAGGCTTTAGATTCAAAATAAATATTTTACACCATGGTCTGAGGCTGGAATTGCTCAATTGCATATAAAGAAGCCAGCAAAAATTATAAATTTATCTCTAGGGCACAAGCTATACTCCTATTTTTGTCCCCATTCATCTGCCTGAAAAGAGTCTAGGAAATATAAGTAATTGAATTAGGACCAATCATCATAAGCTAAGGTGGAAGTACCTTTCTGGGAAAACTGGCATTGAACCAGGAAAGACTGTTCCACAGAAAAGGCTAGACCTCCCTCACCTTCTCAGAGGGTGAATCAGTCAATGAACATTTACCAAGCACCTACTATGTGCCAGGCATTGGACTGGGGATATAAATGGGGAAGAAAAATCCCTTCTGTCCAAGAATCACAATCCAATGGGGAAGACAATATGCAAACAATTATGTAATAACAAGCTATACATAGGACAAGTAGGAAATAATTAACAAAATGAAGGCACTAGAATTAAGAGAGATTGAGAAAAGCTTCCTATAAAAGGTAAGATTTTAGTTAAAACTTAAAGGAAGCCAGAGAAGCCAAGAGGTAGAGATGATGAGAGAGAGCATTCCATGCATGAAGAACAGAGAGTTAGTGAACATACTCAGAGCTGTGTCTTGTCTTGGAATGACTAACAGAGGGTTTCGTATTTGATCCTGGAGGTGTCATTGGGAGGGGTCATTGGAGGGAGTCATTGGGATTACAAACCTCATAGCAGAGGCTTTGAGGGAACCGAAGGAAAAAGGTTTCTATCCATCTTAGTCTAGCTGAAAGCACACGGTAACCTTCTAAAGAGCACTTTAGCACCCAATTGGTTGTTTGGTTGTTGTCCTTCATGCCCTAAGAGGACCAAAATGACGTCACTGGGTCAGGGTCAAGGTACAGTGCATCCAGCTGTGGCTAATCAGACCAATATGAGCTTGGAAGATGTTACCACAGGTTGGGCACAAATAGTCCTCATGAGCATTTGGAGATGTCCTCAAGCTTCTCGTTTCTTATGAAATACTGCAATTCTGCTTGGCTCGACAGCACTGAATAGTTGAGGTGCACAGTACCTCTTTGGCCCATAAGTAGCCTTCGGGGCATCATAAAAGCCTTTGGATTGTTACTATCAAAGTAAAACTGAATTTCATCTGTCCCCTTACTGAGTCAAAAGTCTTGCATCTCTCTAAGCTTCATTTGCATTTTAATTGTGATGGTCCAGTGAGAAGACGACCTTATGGCCTGGGCCACCTTTTGTGACTACAGCTCCCAGTGTATCTGTACCTGCCGCTCCATCACTTGCCCGTCACCACAGGAGTCTCAAGTAGGTAAAAATGGTAAAATGGTATGAGGGATGTCTTTTGATGTCTGCATGAATTGGATTTAAGTGAGGCAGAGTTGCCCAAGTCATAGGTTTCACTCTATCTTCCAGAGTCATCTAAGTCCAGTAGTGATACAAAAGTCAAGACAACTGGCAATGGCTAGGAATGCAGTAGAAGACCTTGGCATTTTCTTTGTCTAACCAAGCTCTGTGTACTCCACAGCACCTGCTTCCACTGCTTTCACAACCCATTGGAACGAACTGTTCACATCCCCCTATTCCACCGGGGAAGTCTTCACATGCTTGGAGGAGACACATACACACACACACACACACACCAACTAACCAATGGATCTGTGGTCCCTTGGTTACCCTCAAACTGGTTTAGCCTGTCTGTTAAAATGGTTTACTGGGGTGTGGCCGCTGCACATGCTACAGCTTCTTGGAGCCACAGGTGAGTGTTGGATAGCAGGCGGATACCAAAGGTGAAAAGCAGCCTTCACACCAGAGGTACTAGTGCATCCGACTACATCCATCAAAGACTGAGCCTAGGGAGGAGAGTAGGCTAAACCAGGCAACAAAGATGCTACCCTTAAAAGAATCCAACAGCTGGGGCTACCTGCCCAGTCCTCTCTGGCAGCAGTTGCTCCAGTGACAGAGCCAGTATCCCAACTCAATGAAGAGCCAAACAACCTGTTTGAGCCAAGACTATTCACTTATACATACTGTCAGCTGTACTATATGAAGACCTAGCCCAGCTAATCAAAGGAGTGGACTTATTCATCCTTCCCCTCCTCCATGACAATAGAGAATATCTTGAGTCTCTTCTGAAGAAATAGCACTGAGGTTCATCATTTCTGCATTTGTGAACTGCCTAGGCTTTGAGTGTTCCCTACATTTGTCCCTCACTATTTACTCTCGCCCCGCAGACTCTCACTTATATGTGGGAGAAAGTGTCCCAAGTTTGAGGAATAGGGGAAATGCTATGTAACTACCATGCTTACTGTGCCATGTTTCTTGCTAAAGAACTGAGTCAACTGGTTGAGAGGAAGTAGACAGATGGTGGCAACTAGGTGGCTGAGCGTGGAGTCAAGAGTAACTGAGTTCAAAGGCAGCCTCGGGAATCCGCTAGCTGTGTGACCCCAGGCAAGTCAGTTAACCTGTTTGCCTCAGTTTCCTCAAATGTAAAATGGGGAAAAGGAAATGGCAAACTACTCCACTATCTTTGCCAAGAAAATCCTATAAAAATGAGGTCATGAAGAGTCAGAGTGGACTTAACAAGACTGATGGTAGTTCGTGAACTGGTGTTAGTATGGTGTGGATTATTACTTATCATTTATCAGTACTGTTTGAACATCTGACTTCCCTGGAGGTCTCTGAGATCCACTTGACCTCTGCAGTAAGCTTTTTAGGTGAGACAATTTTATAACCACACATATCTAGGTTTAAACAACATTAATAAATGATAAATAATAATCCATAATAGCCAGCATTATCCTTAGAATCCTGGGGGGAGTAGCATTTGAGGACACAGTCTGCCAGTGGGGGTGGGGGAGGATGTTACACATCTGAAAAATAAGTGTTGAACTAAGGTTTCATCGGTTCAAAATCCCCTAAAATAATAATAAATAATAAATAGCTAACATTTATATGGTGCTTGCCATGTGCCAGGCACTGTGCTAAGTGCTTTAAAATTATCTCATCCTCACGATAATCTTGGAAGGTAGGTGCTATTATTATCCACATTTTATAGATGAGGAAACTGGGGCAAACAGAGGTTAAGTGACTTGCCCAGGGTCACACAGCTGGTCAGTGCCTTCCTGTGGGATTTGAACTGAGGCCTTTCTGACTTCAGGCTCAATGTTCAAATGACGAAGATAGTATAGTTACAGGGGCAGGGAACCTGCAGCCTCAAGGCCACATGTGGCCCTCTAGGTTCTCAAGCGCAGCCCTTTGACTGAATCCAAACCTCACAAAACAAATATCCTTAATAAAAGGATTTGTTCTGTAAAACTTGGACTCAGTCAAAAGGCTGCACCCAAGGACCTAGAAGGCCACATGTGGCCCCAAGCCTCAGGTTCCCCACCCCTGGTCGAAAGAGCACTGAACTTCAAAGTCACAGGTCCTGAGTTTGAAACCTGACCTTGACACTTATGATCAGTGTGGTCTTGGACAAGTCACTCTCTCTAGAGCCTGTTTCCTTGTGAGCAAAATGAAGGTTTTGCAGAAGATGAACTCTAAGGTTCCTTCCAGCTCTAGACCTATGACTTTAAGGCCATAGGGGTGTAGATCTAAAAGGGCCTTCAGAGACCACCTTGTCCAACCCCCTCAACTTACAGATGAGGAAACTGATGGCCAGGAGGTTAAGTGGCTTGCCAAAGATTGCACAGAGAACGTCAGAGGTGGGGTTTAAATCCATGTCCTACGCCAAGGGCAGCTAGGAGGGTCATGGGATAATGCTCGGGGCCTCGAGTCTGTTAGACTCACCTCCCTGAGTTCAAATCTGGCCTCAGACGCTTACCAGCTGTGTGACCCTGGGCAAGGGTTGATGTCTGTCTGCTTCAGTTTCCTCATCTGTAAAATGAGCTGGAGAAAGAATGGAAAACCACTCTAGTATCTTTGCCAAGAAAATCCCAAACTGGGTCACAAAGAGTCTGACAGGACAGAACAACAACAAACTCTGAAACCAAAGCTGGGGGTGCTCTGCACTACACTTTGCATTCTTCCAGTTCCAACATTTTAAACCTTGGAAGAAGGTCCCATTCCTCTCAAATAAGGAGTCAAAAACAACCCTAAATCTGCTCCATTTTACAAATTCACAAGCCTATTTCTAGGTCTACCTTCCTCGCCCTCTTCCCCCCTCCATGGCACTGTCTCTTTAAGGGGGAAGGAGGGGACCTATTGGGAGACACCCACTCGGCCCAGATCCCAGGAGGGAAGAGGAGAAGGGGAGGGAGGGACAGGAGGGGCGGGGCGGGGCAGGGCAGAGAAGTGCCCCGTTGCTCTGTAGCTGGCTCGCCCTGACCCTGCGGGGTTGCACTATGGTCTGGCAGCTGGCGGCGGTCGCAGGCAGGGGCACAGCCGGGCTCCGACTCCGCCTGGGGCCTCTCCTAGGCAGCCCTCTCCGGCCCTCTGCCCCCTTGGCCCCGCGCCTTCTGCTCCTGCTTGGGCCTAGCCCCATGCAAGCACAGGTAAGCTTCCTGGGTACTGGAGGAAGCGGCGGCGGCAGCAGCAGGAGCGGCGGCGGCAGCGGCAGCAGCCTAGTCGATAGCAGCAGCTCGGGCAGCTCCGGCTCCCAGGTAAGCACCCCTCCAGCCTCAGCCCCGCCGGGCATTCCAGCCCCTCCACCCCCCAACCCCCTCCCTAGGCTTTGGGCACTAATGCCCATCCGATGCCCCCCTCCACCCCGGTCCGGCTCCACTGGAGAGAGATTGCAAGCCCCAGGCACCTGCTTACCTCCTCCCCGCCCCCCACTACTTAGGGAGGTACGAAATAGGCAACCTCCTGGAGTCCCACGCATTTACTGCTTTGGCTAAAGATCCAGGAAAGTAAAGAAAGGAAGAAACATTTTATTGTCGGTTCTCAGCAGCCCTGTGAAGTAGGTTATTCCATTTTACAGTTAAGGCAACCAAGGAAGACAATGTAAGTGACTTGCTCAGGTTCACACAGCTGGTAAGCTTCCAAGGTTGAGTTTGAGCTCGTCCCTGCTTCATTCCAGGGCCTCCCCTCTATCCTTGCCCCGTATGGGTGCCCCTGAAGGAAGGATGGGGTGTACCCCTTCGGGTGGGACTGCTCGAAGTGAATGTTTAAAAAGAAAAAAAGCACTCGACTTAAGGCCAATAGCATTCAACTTATATTTGTTAAGTGCCTACTATATTATCGGTACCTTGGGGATGGGCATTTATCTAGTGCTAGTGTGTGCAAGGCCCTTTACAAATATTACTTCATCAGATCCTCACAACAGCCATGCCAGGTAAGTGCTGTTATTAATCCCCATTTTATGGTTGAGGAAACCGAGGCAAAGAACAGTGAAGTTACTTTACCAAGTGTCTTCCTGACTCCAAGCCCAGCTCTATGCATTCAGTGCCTCATTGAAAGACTTCACACAGGCCCTGCTCTCTTGGAGCTAATGTACTGGAAGGCAGCATCAGGAACCAAATAACTTTTGATATAAGGAAAAATGAGATAAGTTTAAAGGAGAGATGGAGGGAGTGGCCCTGGTCAGGGTCAGGGTCTAGGTAGGCTTTGGAGATAAATGGAGGGGGTACAACAGAGGGTCAAGGAAAGGAAGTGAGTAAAGGTTCCTAACCAGGAGAATGCACGAGGAAAATGAAGAAAAGTTTCAGTGCTGTCCAGACACTAGCTGTTTAACACTG
>JAQQSZ010010872.1:0-12398 GCA_028646595.1 Phalanger gymnotis
AAACACTTTCGAAAAGAGACAGGGTCAAGGGAGAAAATTCAATAAAGGGGGATAGGTTATGAAGAAGCAAAATATAGCTAGTCTTTCACAACATGAGTATTGTAGAAGGGTTATACATAATGATACGCATGTGGCCCATGTTGAATTGCTTAACTTCTTAGGGAAGGTGGATGGGAAGGGAAGAGGGGAGAGAATTTGGAACTCAAGGTTTTAAAAAAATAGATGTTCAAAAGTAAAAAAAAAATTTTCAATGTAACTTTATATAATCTGAAATGTGTACAGAGTGTAGTTATTAACTATAAATTAGCACAAGACTGTTTGCTAGGAATCTGAAAATATCAGCCTGATTCTATATCACAATTCTAGATATTTTTTCTTTAGGGAGTGCTATTACCTTTGGGAAGGGATATTCAGTGAGATAAAGTAGTCCCACAATCCGATCTGAAGGAATACTACCCTCTAAGAAATAAAACAATTCTTCTATACTTCCCTGGGCTTGGGTCAGCTTAAACTGGCTCTGGATCAGATGATGCTTATCTAGATCTTCAAACCCATTACTTAGGGAGAAGGTGGTATGAAAGTCCTGCATGTCATAACAAGTCTGTTGGAGCTTGTCTTATAGGCCGCTTGGGAGACCTCAGACTTTAGGCATAAGGTCCATGAAGGTAGACTGTAATTTCATGGGAATTCCTTGGGACATGTCCAGAGGTCAGATTTCCAGGAGCTGTGTGTGTATCACCATCCACATTTTAGGACTGGCTCCTACTCCACTTGATTCACAGCTCAAATAGGGCCTTATGGCAATTCTGCCCATCTTCAGAACCTTGCTTGCTTTGATAAATCAATTCGGTTGCTTCACAGAGATGGTAGAAGAGTTTTCTGATGTTGTTCTTGGCACCTCTGATATTTTCCAATGCGTGCTTATATGCCTGGGGCTGGAGGTTGCTTGGGAGAGAACTTAGTGAAGTGAAGTAGCCTTTGTCTTTTGAAGACATGTCTCTAAAATAACCTCCATCTTCCTCTGAAGATTCTTGGATAATAGCCTCATTTGGTGAGATTGGGAGGTATTTTTCCAGTCGCTTTTAATTCTTCTAGTGTTTGTTTTTCTTCTTGGATTTCAGACAAGATTTTCTCTTCATCAATGAACCAGCTTTATTGCTTGCTACTTTAACTGCAATCAATCTGGAATATAGGTATTCTTCATCTACATTTTTTTCCTATTGGGATAAGAATTCCCATATTAATGAATTTTATTTAGGAGTCTTGGAAATGTTCTGGGTGTTAATACAATGCCCACAATGCACTCATAAAGAGGATCATCTGGAGGACTATGGTACCTATAAAGCATCTCTGTCCTAGTTGAATCCTGAGCAGGATATTCTTCATGATAATATAAAATACTCTTTACAAACAGTTGACCTATTTCATGTCTTAATGTTAATAATCAGAGTATCATCAAAATTATTTCTGTTCTATATTTTGAGAAATATGTGAATATAATAAACTATTGTTATGTTATTAAGCCTCACAATATGAAGAATATACAGAAGAATGGGGTAACCTATATGAAGTGATATAAAATTGATTAAGTAGAACCAGAAAAACAACATACACAATTCTTCTTGTTCAATTCTTTTAGTCATGTCTGACCCTTTGTGATACTAGGGTGGCTTTCTATTTCCTTCTCCAGTTTGTTTTACAGATGAGGAAATTGAGACAAATAGGACTAAATGACTAAAGCCTAAAGCTAAAAGACTCAGGTTTTCCTGACTCCAGGTCTGGAGCTTTATCTATTGACAATGTAAATAGAAATAACACCAACAAAAAGAAAAAAGAATAATAAAAAAACAGAATGCTGCAAAATTATAATAACCAAGCTTGACCCCAAATCAAAGAGGATAATTTCATCAATTCTTTGAAGAGGCGGAAGACCAAGAGTGTGAAACAATGAACTTCTCATCAGACTTTCTGTATGTTGGTTAGTTTTGCTGAACTTGTCCCTCCCATGTAACTCTTCCTTATAAGGGAGGGGGAAACATACAGATATATTGGGAAGTAGAAGCAAATAATAGCAATTTTTAAAAATTCAAGACATTTTTTACAATTTTGATAAATGCAAGAAAGATATCTTTTTGGAGAGGAATGTTTGGCTCTAACAAATCAAATGCATAGTCAACAATACATGCAGTGTGACCTTGCATTGCCTATAACTCTCAGTTATTTGTGTGACTATAATGATATAATCGACTACAAAATATCAGTGGCCTAACAAATCTCATTGCATATCCTCATCAAAGATGTTTTTGATGCCTGAACAGAAAACAGCTAGGTCCCAATTAGTACAAATAATGCGTACCCACAAATGGTCATATAACTGATATTTGTACTTTATATTTGCATTGGGAAAAACAATTACCATATTTTACATAATTATAACTTTTAATGGTGCAAGTTCAAATACATGCATCCACTTTAGGGGATTCATCATTCACATTAATCGAGAACTGATTATATTCTCATTAAAAATAGTATGTATGTGAATGTATGTATTTATGTATATACACAAAAGCAGGTTTATAGGTCAACAAGCATTAGATGTGATTAAAACATATGGAATTATGAATATATGCTAATTATGAAAATAGTTGCAAACAGATTAGCCAGTTATCCAGATGAAGCATGAGAAAGCGGGGAATCAAAATTTTGGTCTTAGATGGGGAAATTTTAAATCTTCAGTAAGGAACTACTAAGAATCTCTAAGAAATCTAATTCTTCTTTTTGGTATAACTATAATGATATCTTAGTATATTATAACAAATATTGGAAATCCTTCACAGGATTTAGAACTGACTTTGGGCAGCCCAGGGTCACAGACTCTCATTTGGAAGGAACCTATTGGCTATTTAATCAAACTATATCTGAATAACAATCTCACAAGAAGGAGTCATACAGTTACTGGCATGGGCAAACCCACTACTTTCAGAGGCAGATTATTCCATATCTTGAGATAACTCTAATTATGCAGAAGTCTTCCATCATATCAGCCAAATTCTACTTCTCAGTAACATTACTCTATCCCTCTTGGTTTTACCCTTGAAGGTCAAGAACAACTTTATTCTTTCTGTATAACAACTTGTCTAATACTTCAATATAGTTAATCTACCTCCCCCATCCCATCTTCTCTTCTCAGAATTTAACATTCTGATCTAATTCAACTACTTTTCTTATGCTATGATATCAAGGCTACTTACCAACATGATTTATCCTGGATTACCTGCAACTTATCAATATCTTTCTTAAATGTGGTAGCTCTCACTGCACACAATCCTACGGATGTGTACTGACCAGGGTAGAATATATTTGGGTTATTACTTCTCTTGGTATAGAACTTTAATGTTCCTTGAGATTGCTTTTTTTTTTTTGGTTGCTGCACTATACCCACTTTCTCATACTGGGCTTGCAATAAACTAAGGCCTCCATATGATTTTTACAACCATCAATCAACAATTCCATTAATCAAATATTATCTGTTAAGTGCCTAATATGAATCAGGCACTGTGCTAGGTTCAGAGAATATAAAGATAAAAGTGAAGGAATCCATACCCACAAGGAATTTATATTCTACCAGGGGAGACAAGGTATACATATATAGGTATAGACAAAATAAATACAAGGAAATTGGAAGAAGTAGGGTGGGAAAATCATCTTTAGTGTTATAGATAGGGCTCTTCTGAGCAAAATAAATTCCAGATTGTCAAATGTGGTAAGGACATTTAACCTTTGCCACACAGAGAAATCTCTGAGAGAAAGAGAGCAAGATAAGTGAAGTTTCCTGTCAAAACTGTATCATGCATATGTACCAGCCTGGTTATCTTCATTCAAATATTCTCTGATATGTTTCTCATTTACAAGTTATGTAACCCTGCCAAACCACTCAGTTTTCTCACTTATAAAGGAAATAATGTTTATAAAGCTCGTTGCAAACTTTAAAGTGCCATATAAATGTATCTATTATTATTAATATCCCTCATGAATGTGATCTTATCTTATTTATTTTTTCAGCAAACAATAATTTATTATCATGAATAATTAAACTCTGTTCCACCAAAATTGCAATTGTATATTTGTGCCTTTGGTGCTCTTTAAACCCTCCAGAGAATATAATCCTGTTGGAGAGGAAAAAATTTGACTTTGCAGTGAAACGTTTTTTTTGTTGTTGTTGCTGTCATATGAGATTTTTATTTTTTATTTTTTAGAATTTTATCATTTTTATTTAAAATTTTAGTTCTCAATACCAATTTCCACAAGATTTTGAGTTACAAATTTTCTCCCCATTTCTACCCTCCCCCCATTCCAAGATGGCATATATTTTGATTGCCTCCTTCCCCAGTCAACCCTCCCCTCTTTCACCCCATCCTCCCATCCCCCATCCCCTTTCCCATTTCTTCTAGGGCAGGATAGATTTCTATGCCCCATTCCCTATATATCTTGTTTCCTGGCTGCATGCAAAAACAACTTTTTTTTGAACATCTGCTTTTAAAAATTTGAGTTCCAAATTCTCTCCCCTCTTTCCTTCGCACCCACCTTCCCTAGGAAGGCAAGCAATTCAACATAGGTCACACATGTAGCATTATGTAAAATACTTCCACAATACTCATGTTGTGAAAGGATAACTATGTTTCTTTCTATCCTATCCTGTCTCCCTTTATTCAGTTTTCTCCCTTAACCCTGTCCCTTTTCAAAAGTGTTGGCTTTTGATTACCTCCTCCCCCTATTTGCCCTCCCTTCTATCATCCACCCTTTTTTATCCACTTCCCCTTACTTTCCTGCAGAGTAAGATACCCAATTGAGTGTGTATGTTATTCCCTCCTCAAGTCAAGTCCAATGAGAGCAAGATTCACTCATTCCCCCTCACCTGCCCCCTTTTCCCTTCCAACAGAACTGCTTTTGCTTGCCATTTTTATGTGAGATAATTTATTCCATTCGATCTCTCCCTTTCCCCTTCTCTCAATATATTACTCTCTCACCCTTTAACTCTGTGTCCTCTGATATATATATATATATATATGTGTATATATCTATCTATCTATCTATCTATCTATCTATCTATCTATCTATCTATCTATCTATCTATCTATATGCATAATATTGCCTTCAGCTACCCTAATACTGAGGTCTCACAAATTATACCATCATCTTTACTTTAGTAAGTCCCATATGAATTCTCTTTCTTGTTTACCTTTTCATACTTCTCTTGATTCTTGTATTTGAAAGTCAAATTTTCTACTCAGCTCTGGTCTTTTCACTGAGAAAGTTGAAAGTCCTCTATTCTATTGAAAATCTGTATTTTGCCTTGGAGCATTATACTTGGTTTGACTGGATAGGTGATTCTTGGCTTTAATCATAGCTCCTTTGACTTCCAGAATATGATATTCCAAGCCCTTCGATCCCTTCATATAGAAGCTGCTAGATCTTGTGTTATCCTGATTGTGTTTCCACAATATTCAAATTGTTTCTTTCTGGCTGCTTATGGTATTTTCTCCTTGACCTAGGAACTCTGGAATTTGGCAACAATATTCCTAGGAGTATTTTGGTGGGGGCGGGGGGAGGATCATTTTCAAGAGGCAATCAGTGGATTCTTTCAATTTCTATTTTACCCTCTGGTTCTAGAATAGCAGGGCAATTTTCCTTGATAATTTCTTGAAAGATGATGTCTAGGCTCTTTTTTTTGATCATGGCTTTCAGGTAGTCCAATAATTTTTAAATTATCTCTCCTGGATCTATTTTCCAGGTCAGTGGATTTTCTGATGAGATATTTCACATTGTCTACATTTTTTCATTCCTTTTATAATATCTTGATTTCTCATAAAGTCATTAGCTTCCACTTCTCCAATCTAATTTTTAAGGTAGTATTTTCTTCAATGGTCTTTTGGACCTCCTTTTCCATTCGGATAATTCTGCCTTTCAAGGCATTATTCTCCTCATTGGCTTTTTGGAGCTGTTTTGCCATTTGGGTTGGTCTGTTCTTTAAGGTGGTATTTTCTTCATTGTTTTTTAGGTCTCCTTTAGCAAGTCATTAACTTGTTTTTTTCATGATTTTCTTGCATCACTCTCTTTTCTCTTCCCAATTTTTCCTCTACTTCTCTTACTTGCTTTTCCAAATCCTTTTTGAGCTCTTCCATGGCCTGAGACCAATTCATATTTTTCTTGGCGGCTTTTGATGTAGGCTCTTTGACTTTGTTAACTTCTTCTGGCTATATGTTTTGATCTTCTTCATCACCAAAAAAGGAATTTGGAGTTTCAGTTTGAGTCTGAGTTTGAGTTTGAATTTGTTTTCACTGCCTGTTCATGTTCCCAGCCAACTACTTGACCCTTGAGCTTTTTGTCAGGGTATGACTGCTTGTAGGGTAGAGAGCACTTTGTCCCAAGCTTCAGGGTCCAAGCACTGCTATTTTCAGAGCTATTTCTACTCCACCATCACCACAGGCTCTGTCACAGCAGTGCTCCTCCTCCTTCAAGAACTGCCAACCAGGACTACAATTCAGATTCAAACAGGGCACAGCAAGAGAATCTGCCTCTGTGCCCACAAAGCACTCCTTGCACTCCCACTCTGATCCCCTGCTAGATTCCTCCTACCACGTGAGCCAGGGACTGGGAAAGCAGATGGAGCTGATGCTCTGGAAGTAGCCTCAGGAACTTCCTGCTGCCGCCACCACGACTGCTGCACCACCTCCTCCACCCCCAAGGATGGGGCCAGACTGCTCTAAACTCAATCCTGCAATTTCCCACTAACCTGCTCTTTGGCATTTGTCAGTTGAGAAGTCTGGTAGCTGCCACAGCTCAATGATTCATGGCCCCAAATCCTCTTCCAGCTGGCTGACTCTGGGTCTGGTCTGTCCTGGTGCGGCCCATGCTGGGCTGCTCTTGGCTCCCAGCACTGTGCTATAGACCCTTCCCAGAGACCATCCAGTCTCTCCTGGGCTGGAGACCTGTTGCCCTCTGCTATTTCATGGGTTCTTCAGCTCTAGAATTTGTTCAGAGACATTTTTTACAGGTGTTTGGAGGGCTTTGGGGGAGAGCTTAAGCAAGTCCCTGCTTTCCAGCTGCCATCTTGGCTCAGCCCTGCTGTGAGCTTATCTTATTAAAATATAATACATATTTCTTTCCTCTCCACTCTTTTAGTTTGACACTCCTTTTGAATAGGTTATACCATTTTGGCACCATATTTCAATCATGATATAATCAAATTTACATCATTGCATAATTACTTCTTGTTTACCTTGCCTGTTAACTATAGACATTTAAAGTTATAAGTTTTATCGCAGGGCCCCTTTTCTTGGATTGTTTCCCCTGTGAATTACTGAGCATCTCTCTTCCTATTATTTTCATATTATTGATACTCTCCATGATGTGTAGCTTGGTAGACATAGCAATAATTCACTGTATAAAGCTTATAAAAATTTATTTATAAGAGTCTAGGCAGAAGCGTATTTACCAGCCCTTGTTTGGTACTCTCAAGTGCTGGACCATCATTATAAGATTTTGAAAATCGCAGAAATCCAAAATCAATTTTCAGGACCTATCTTCTTAAGCAGCTGTTTGCTTACAATGTTTGGTTCTCTCTTCTGAAGCCAGGACCTTTGATTGGAAGTAGTGATGAAGCCATGCCCCTAAGTTCTTCAATCTTTTGCCCAGCTTTTCTTAATTATTCACAATGCTCTCTATGCTCCCCTTGTAGCTTGTGCTGCAATTTGTGTGCTTTCTTTCTAGGTGAATCACCACAGGTGCATAGCATTCATTTTGTTTGTCTAATTTTGAAGATTCTTTTATCTTCCTGAACATAGACATAGAGAAGGTAGCAGCTTCATAATGTTAAATAAATTACTGAGTCTAAGTCATTCATTTTAAAGATGAGCACAAGGCATCAAGATAGGCAGAGTAACTCACCCAAGATTACTCTAACAATGAAGAGCAAATAGAGGTTGGCCCCCAGATCTTTGAGCTTGAGATGCCGTCTACTATCTATCTTCACATTACCTCTTTTTTCTCCAGCAGCTTGCCCTCAAAATACAGAAAAAAAAATAATCACTTAACAGGAACAACTGATTTCAATTAACATTCATGCTTTTAGTAAATGAACTATATCTTCTTGGGGAAATGGAAGTTTTTGTTGCCACCTTATTGTTCTAGATCAAGGGTGAGGAACATGGCCCTCCAGGTCCTCAAGTGCTGTCCTTTGAAATTCAGTCCAAGGGCCTCACTTGAGGACCTAGAGGGACAAATGTGGCCTCAAGGCTGTAGGTTCCCCACTCCTGTTCTAGATCCTTGAATCTCGTTTTCTTTGACGATGCCTGAATCTCCTATCTTAGACCCAGTATTATTTATGTATTCATATAAGGACGCAGCAACAATCTGAGTAGTGAAGAAAAATAATACTTTTTTTTTTGCTCAGAAACTTAACTACAGTTAAACAACATAAAAATAGTTTTCTTTGTTTCCACAAGTCATAACTAGAAGCAATAAAATAGAAATCAATAAGCATGGAGATAGAGACTCTCCATCAGTTCTACAGAATTTAAGCTATTTTTTTACTTGTAGTTTAGAAGATGCCAACTGAAATCTAAATCAATACAGCATACTCTCCATTGAATTATTGGCTATGGGGCTTTCTTGATAAAGAACTGAAGTAGATGAGGAAAAGAAGCCCAGTTCTGCCAGTGACCCACAGTCAGGGCATGCCACAGGCAAAGTTGTTAAGTAGGTAGAGATTGTCCTCCCTCCTTCCCTCAGGTCATTGCCTTCAGCTAGCCCTTCAGCACATCGTAAACTAATCCTTTCTAAGGTCTCAGAGATAACTAAGGTGTTAATTTAAGGCATTTCTAAATCTCTCCTCCCCACCTCCACTCCCAGCCCCAATGCTCTTGGAGTTATTTACATTTTAAAATAATATTTTTAAGACTGGGAAAAGCCTTCAATATCCAAAGGAATATTGTAATGTTGATATAAACATTGATTGGATGGTATTTTATTTTTACCAGATCGCCTGACCATCAGCCCCCATCATATGCCAGATTGCATGAATTCCAATGACATGCAGATTGTCCATCGGTTATCTGTTGCTTTCACTATGGGACTTGACCATATCTTTTTTTTCCAGTCATATATCTTTGATAATACTTTTTAATAGAATTATACCTTTATAATTATAATATATATATAATTATATATTAATTATTATAATTATTATACATTCTAATTACATATTATAATATACATAATTATTATATGAAATCATATATATAATGTATATTATATAGTTATATAATTATATATACTAATTATACATATTTATAATTCTTTTTTTTAATGTGCTACAATCTACTCACAACCACCATGCTTATCTTCTTCACCCTTTGGATATGCCTAATTTCAATTCCTAATAAACTGGAAGTTTTCTGTGTCTCATAGCTGTATAACTAGTCATATGATATCATAGGAAGAATATTTGTGTTTTTAAAAAATGAAGTCTTATTTCTAGAAAAAAAAATCTGGCAACTAGAAGCCCTCTTCAATTTCCAGAAGTAATCTAGCTTGATCTCCTCCTTTTAAAGTTGGGAACCATTTTATTATCTATTTGCATATGTAGGTGAGTTTTTATTAGGATTTAGGTAGAAAAAAATTCAGAAAAAAAATATAACACATTATTATGGTTGTGATAGATGTCAGATAGATAAAGTAGCTCTATGGGTTGTTCTTTCAACTGCATGTTGAATCTCAACCATAGGTTTTAATTTTTTTTTTCATAGGCCTTTTTCATCCATTCATTTTTCCCCCTTTGTGTTGCCAGGTGAAACCACATTCCTTCATGTCATCATGAATCTCATATATAGGAGTATTTGTAATATCCTGGGGTTTGTCAGAATCAGCATAGTGCTTTCTGCAAAGGCTGGAGCATCTGAAGGACCTCATCATCTTTGGGGAATTCTTCTTCCACTTGGACCCTGTGCTAGATCTCCATCATGATAGTGACAAATACTCCTAGTGAGTGTTCTAGTTTTACGTCTTACTTGTTATTAGTAAACAAAGAGCTATGGGGGAAAAAAGCTATCTCTGTTGCTAGTTTCAAGGAATTCTATATAATTTTTACATTAATTTTGACAAATGCAATTGAAGTACTCCCTTGAAAGAGAGCTTTTCAGATTGCATTTTGCCATACCAAATCAATGTTTGTTTGTTAATGTATAATCAACAGTTAGTAAAATGAGATCTCATATTCTCTATACCTTTCTTTTTTTTCCCCTCATTTCCTGTTTATTTTTGGGTTTGGGAGCGTCGTCTTTTCAATATGAAAAAAGCAGCAAGTTCAACATAAAACAGAAACCTAGGAAGTGGGAGGGGGAAGAACCCAAGATAGAAATTGCAGAAGTGGAAAGGATGAGAGCAAATGACGGAAAGGTTCGATGATGGGAAGGGAAGTGACCTGTTGCACCTACTCCCTTCTTTTGGAGAGAATTCATTTTTGGGGGGAGTGGAAGAAAACTGAAATCCTCACCAAATGAGGAACTTATCTGGAATTTTAGGAGTTGAAGTAGTTCTCACTTCTCAGACTGGGGAAGGGTGGATGCCTCCCAAAATGAGGGGAAGAAAAAGAGCTGAGGGGGAAGCCCACCTGGCAGAGTGAGGCACAGACCCCTCCAAAGAAAAACAAACACTTGGGAGAGAAACCAAAACTGGGAGGAATAATACTGTCAACACTTCCCCCAGAGCTGGGGCAGAGAAGGAGAGATAAAGGAAAGGAGCACCTGAAGAGAGGAATATGACAAGTTGGGGAGCATCTGGAGATGGTAGTTATACTAGAAAGCCTGGCTCCCCTAACAGACTTTTATGGAATGGAACCCTCCATTTCCTCCCTTCCCCCCAAACACCCACCAAGAGAACTCTCTCCACTAGGAATATGACATTTTGGTTCCCGTCTTCATCAATGGAAGCCAAAGAGTCCTGGGCCTTTCCTCTTGGTCATCATTTCAGTTCAGGGCACTGAGTGTGCACAAAGGCCCCTAAATTGAGGCTCTGGGTTGGAGACATTCTGCTTCTTAGAGAGAAATCTGGGAGTGGGGAAGAAAGATTATATTACTGAGGTGACAGGTCATAAGGAAGGAAAAACAGAGGGCAGAGAGCTCAGCACCCAGAAAGGAGAGAAAAAGAAGATGGAGGCCAAAAATGCAAACCTTAGAGGAAAAGGGCTATGGGGAAAGAATGTTGGGAGAATTGAGAAGACTTGAGGTGGCAGGGCATCTCCCTTAGGCCTCCTCCTCTGCCTCCTCACCAAAATCCTCCTCCTCTTCAGCAGTGGCATCCTGGTGTTGTTGGTACTCAGAAACGAGATCATTCATGTTGCTCTCGGCCTCGGTGAACTCCATCTCATCCATCCCTTCCCCTGTACCAGTGGAGGAAGGCCTTCGGGCAGAACATAGCAGCGAACTGCTCCAAGATGCGCTTGAAGAGCTCCTGGATGGCAGTTCTGTTGCTGATGAAAGTGACAGCCATCTTGAGCCCACGGGGTGGGATGTCACAGATAGCAGTCTTGACATTGTTGGGGATCCACTCGATGAAGTGGCTACTGTTTTTGTTTTGCACGTTGAGCATTTGTTCATCCACCTCCTTCATGGACATCCGACCATGGAAAAGCGACGGTGGGATACCGCCCATGGCGAGGGTGCTATCATGTTCTTGGCATCAAAGACTTGCTGGGTGAGCTCAAGCACAGTTAGAGCACGGTGCTGCTGGCTCCCATGGCTGGTGAGGGGGGCAAAGCCAGGCATGAAGAAGTAGAGTTGAGGGAAAGGGACCATGTTGACAGCCAATTTGTGGAGGTCAGCATTAAGCTGGCCAGGGAAGCAAAGGCAGGTGGTGACACCAATCATGGTGGCAGAAACTAGATGGTTGAGGTCACCATAGGTTGGCGTGGTCAGCTTGAGGGTACGGAAGCAGATGTCATAAAGTGCTTCGTTATCGATGCAGTAGGTTTCATCTGTGTTTTCTACTAACTGGTGGACAGAGAGTGTGGCATTGTAGGGCTCAACCACGGTATCTGAGACCTTGGGTGATGGAACCACACTAAAGGTATTCATGATTTGGTCAGGGTACTCTTTTCAGATCTTGCTGATGAGCAGGGTGCCCATCCTTGAGCCTGTGCCTCCACCAAGTGAGTGGGTCAGCTGGA
This sequence comes from Phalanger gymnotis, assembly GCA_028646595.1. Lineage (NCBI taxonomy): Eukaryota > Metazoa > Chordata > Mammalia > Diprotodontia > Phalangeridae > Phalanger > Phalanger gymnotis. The sequence continues at coordinate 12,224 of JAQQSZ010010872.1, forward strand.
AGCCTTGCAGGCAATCACAGCTCTCTGCTTCCTTTCGAACCACATCCAAGACTGAATCCACCAGCTCTGCTGCCTTGGTATAGTGGCCTTTGGCCCAATTGTTGCCTGCCCTGGACTGGCCAAAGACAAAGTTATCTGGCCTGAATATCTGGCCAAAAGGTCCAAAACGAACAGA
>JAQQSZ010010873.1:0-12397 GCA_028646595.1 Phalanger gymnotis
TTCCTTTTCTTTTTCCTTTGATCTCTTTGGGGTATAGACCTAGTAGTGGTATTGCTGGATCAGAGCATACATAGAGTTTAATAGCTTTTCAGAGTTCCAAATTGCTTTCAAATATGGCTGAACCATTTAGGTTTCACCAACAATGCAATAATGTATTTTCCCACTGCCCCTCTAGAATTTCCATTTTCCTTGTCCATTGTCCATTTCCTTTTTCGTCAACTTCATTCATCTAATCGACAATGTTTTCATTAGCGTTACTTCTAGAATGCAAGACCTGAAGAGTCAGAAGACGGTACTGGTATGGCGGTGAGGGTAAACAGTTAAGAAAACGGTCTCTCAGAATGGAGTATGGAATTCTTAACTGTAACAGTAATGATCAAAAGCAGTAACGATGGGTTCTTGGTCAGGGATTCACAATGTGACTTGGTACAAAAATCTATGTTTAAGGTGCTATAACTTGATCCAAATGTTTTATAAACCAACTTGGAACTACCACCCCAAGTCGCTAAAGTTTACATACCTCCTCTGACTTAATGACTAGTAGAATTATACTCAAATGTAGTTGTTTGTTTGTCTTTTTCTAAGAGAAGGAACCTTATGTACTAAAATATGTGCAGTACCTTTTTTTGTAGGAGCAAAGGACTTCAGAGTAAGGATATACCTATTGAGAACAGTTGAACAAATTATTATATGTGAATGTCATAGAATATTACAGAGCTCTAGGAAATGATGAAAAAGATGACTTTAGAGAAACCTGGGGATACCCAAATGAACGGATGCAGAGTAATGCAAGCAGAACACAGAGACATTTATTTAATAGTAATACTGCAAAAGAAAAAAAAACTTTGAAAAATCTGAGAACTCTGCTTCATTTAATGACAAACCATGATTTCTAAGGTCTAGTGATGAAGCATGCTACCCATCAAACTAAAACACACATTTTTAGAGATGGCCATGTGCGGGAATTTTGGGTAGAATGGAACTGGGATCAGGAGGGATAACTACAGATAAGGCATCAGAAAAAAGTAAAAATAAAGGAAAAAAAACAAAAAGAAACAAAACCAAAATGTGTCATTAAAACATTTTAATGCACGACAGAGAAGGAAGGCCAGGAGGTATCATAGATAAGCTGGACAGCTTTGAAAGATTACATTTTGAACTTATCTCTCTAGCTGCCTGCTCATGTATCCATCTATCATCTGCCTATTTAACTAACAATAAGGAAAGCAAGTTGCAGATATTAGATTTACAAGCTTTTGTATAATCCTCATTTTTTCTACTATTTAAACATATTATTTAGTATTTAAGTTCGTAATTTTAAAAGTAAAGATTTTTAAAATTGAGCTTCTCATCTCAGTTGTTCCATGAAATGTCTGCGGCCATAATAGAGACAGCTAAGTTCTCTGAGCCTCAGTTTACTTTTCAGAAAATAATGGTGTAAGACTAGCCATTCTCTGAGGTCCTTCCTTCCTTTTATGAATCTGTCCTTCTGAATATTTCAAGCTACTTGTTTAAAAAGGAACGTTATGGTTTTTTCTTTGCTTCTTATCCCAAAACAAAAATTGAGGGGGCAGGTGGCCAACTCCCTTTAGGCCACTTGACTGCTGATAACCATGCATAGCCAAGTTACTCTTGGGAAGTGGTAGAGGGATACTTGGACAGCAAAACCCACATCCTGATCCCTTGACTCACCTGGAATCCCTGTTCAAATATCTAGCAAGAGATAATCCCTTGTAGAACACAGGGATGCTCATGCTGGGGAAAAGAAGGGCCCATGTCGCTCCTATGGGCAGTTTTTCTAGAAAGCCATTGCCCCTCCATTCCAGTCCAGCCAAGAGCAAGGAGTGTTCATACCCATCCAGTGCATCTAGGATGGAAGCTGATCAGGTAGTTGGATAGTTGGGGTGCATCCCAAAGTAGGTTCTGTCATATCCCTTTGACAGGAATATCCCTCTTAGAGGGCTTACAGAGGGAAAGAACTTCTCAGGGATTTGGTTGACTTTCTAATGTTTTTCTAAAGTATCAACTTTATAGGGACATTGTTTAAATGTTATATGTCTTTACTAGAAGTATTTCTATGAAAACATGAGGCTAATCTGTGGAAGTGAGTAAAAGAGGGAAAGTAGGAATGCTTGAGGCATATTTGAAACACAATGAATATGCCAGTTTGGTTAGAGGAGAGGCCAGATCAGGAAAGGGATGAAGAGACCAATGGAATGTTTTCTCCCCTCTTCTATAGCATTCCTATCATTTCCTGAGTCTGAACAGAGGAGGAAGCGATTCTGTCCCCTTGATCATCAGGGGAGACGAATATCTTTGAGGCTGAATGTGCCTCCCTGTTCTAACTGGAAGATGTGGAGAGAAATTGACTGTGTCATTAGCCCCAGAAATTAACCAAGCTCCAGAGCTGCAAGCCCAGAGTACAAGGTGCTTTGCATCTTTTCCCCCACCCACAGCCTGTTCCTTCTGCTCAGAGCCCTCATCAGTTGGGGCCTGTCACTGCCCTGCCCAGGTAGAACACAACATGGAGATGGTGTCCCTGGCTCACCCCTCTGCCTCTTCCTGCTGCTCTGGCTCCCGGGTGAGGAAAGAGAGAACACAGAGGGCCCATGAGATCACTAACAGGCTTGTATTTTCATCTTAGATAATTCAGGATATATTTGTGGTCTTTTAAGACATTCTCATTTATGGTTTTTCCCTCGTTCTGATTCTTCTTTCACAAAATGACTAATGTGGAAATATGTCTAATATGATTGTATACGTATAAAATATGAATTGTGTATGTATAAGTATAATATGATTATATATGTATATTGTATATGTACAGCCTACACATAGTATATACATATAGATTGCATACCATCTTGGGGAGGGTGGAAGGGAGTGAAGGAAGAAAGAAAAAAATTGGAACTCAAAATCTTATAAAAGTGAATGTTGAAAAACATCTTTACATGTATTTGGAAAAAATAAAAGACTATTAAGTGAAAACAAGAAAAGAAAAATATTTTAAAAAGTAATTTCAATAAAAATTTTAAAGATTGTTTTCATTTATTAAAGCGTCCAGCACCAGTAATGTCAGTTTAGCTGGTTTTGTCCAATTCAGTGGAGTAGAGTGGTAACTTTTTTGCTTTTCTTTTTCATTGCAGATACCACAGGGTAGATTGCAATGACTCAGACTCCAGCTTTCTTGTCTGCTTCTCCAGGAGAGAAAGTCACTATGTCTTGCAGAGGGGGTCAGGGTATTAGCAATAATTTAGCCTGGTACTAGCAGCCACTAGGACAGTCTCCCAAGCTTCTGATCTGGGCTGGTACCATCTTGAACTCTGGGGTCCCTGCCCACTTCAGTAGCAGTGGGACAGACTACACTCTCACAATGAGCCATGTAGAGGCTGAAGTTGCTGAACTGTATTACTGTCAATACCATTACACCTGGCCTCTCACAGTGCTCCAGCCCTGAACAAGAGCCTCCAGAGGAGGTTTGGCTGCCTTAGCTCAGGGGCACAGCTGCTTCTCCCACAATGCCTTAGGTCAGAGCAATGACTGCTGTCCTGTCAGAACTGACCTCAGTTGGCTTCCTCCCAAAACCCTCACCCATCCTAGGCCCCACCTCATTCACAACATTGCATTTTCAGGAGCTAACATTAATCCTGATAGGGTGTTTAGGGGTATGTGTGTGTGAGAGAGATAAACAGGTGGGATGAGCTGACATTCCACATCCATACAGAATTCTTCATTCTATCCCTCCTGTTTACATTGGAGAAGCAGAAACTCTGGTTTTACTAAGAATGCTGGCTTATTTTTACCCAAGCCTTACTTACACCCTTCATCTGGCAGCTAGGTAGCAGAGCGGATAGAGCCCAGGACTGAAGTGAGGAAGACACTTACTAGCTGTGTGACCCTGGGCGGGTCACTTCATCTTATTTGTCTCCGTTTTCTGATCTGGAGAAGGAAATGGCAAACCACTCCAGTAGCTCTGCCAAGAAAACTCAAGTGGGGTCACGGAGAATCAGACTCAACTGAAATGACTGAACAACAACCAATCTTCTATCCATGTTCTCATTCACTCACTGTTATTCAGAGTAAGTAACCAAGCATTTTTAAGCACCTTCTCTGTGGCAGGCGCTGCACTAAGTGATGCAGATATGAAGAAAGGGAAAATCAATCTCTGCTCTAAAGGAGCCCAGTCAGTGGGAGACCACAGCAGACACCCAGCTCTGTATAAACTGAAGTTAATCTGCAGAAGGTCAGTTTGACTAGGGAGCTGACATGGCCAGACCTTAGATAGAGCAGGATCAATCGAACAGCTGTGAGGGTGACAGATAGGGTCAGGGACAGACTTCTGGAAGGGATATCAATCAGAAGGCTTTTGCAATAGCTTGGGCACGAGGCGATGAGGGCAGAGACCAGGGTGGCAGGAAGAGAGAAGGCAGAAGGGGATGCATAAGAAAGATCTTACAAAAGTAGAAATGCCAAGAGTCAACTACTGATTAAAGAGTCAGGAATCAGGGTTGAGGGTGACACCTGGGTTGTAAGCCTGAGTTTGGACCCTCCATGCATTACCACTGTGGCTTTGTGCAAGAACTTAGACTCCATGAACCCCTCATTCCTCACCTGTAAACTGAGAAGGTGGAACTTCATGACCTCTCAGGTTGCCTCCAGCTCTAAATTGATGAACCGATGACAGCAGCTTGGTGGTGCAGTGGACAGAGCGCTGACCTGGTGTCACGAAGACCTGAATTCAAATCTGACCAGAGACACTGTCTGACCTCAGACAAGTCATTTAACCTCTGCCTGTCTCGGTTTCCTCTTCCATAAAATGGAGATAATTATAGTACCTACCTCATGGGGTTCTTATGAGGATCCAATGAAATAGCATTTGTAAAGTGCTTAGCAGAATTTAAAATGTTAGATGAAGACTAGTTATTACTACTATTATTCGCATTGATTTTCATTTGTAGTCTTCTTGCAAGAAATGCTAAAGTAGTGGTGTGAGCAACATCTACTATACTAACACAGGTGATGCCCTTCCAAGAGCGCGTATTTGAAATAATCAATTCTCTGCCAGCTAAGTATTTACTTTTGTTTTGTTTTTTGGTTCTATTTTAATGTCTCACCTCCACCCCCAAAAGGCACGTACACACAAACACATGCACACACACACACACACAAATTTCCCCCATTCCTTACCCCTTCCTTGGCCAGGAACTGCGAATACTAAAATGTACATGATCAGTCTTCACAGAAGCTTTCTCTGCTCCATCTCTTCTCTGAGGCAGATTGCTTTCCTTTACAGACTAGAGCTGCTGCATTCCTCTTCTTGCCTCTTCTTCCTCCTTCTTCATTTTAAAAATTATGAACTCAATGCTCCAAAAGCACAAACATTCTGATCCATAAAGTCTACAAAAAAGAGGGTGGTGGATAAAGCCATAAATTCTTGCTCCATGCAGTTCATTTTTTACAGTATATTTTATATTTAAGAAAGTAGTAATGAAATTATTCAGTGTCTCATGTTTTTGATTTTCTTCTATGTATTTTATTTTTAAATGTCTTATGGATGCTCTATTCTTTTTTTAAATTCCAATTTGTGGAAATCACAAGACAAGATGCACAGAGCAGACTTCTGACCTCATCGACAGCAGTGGCAATGTCATAATTCTTTGTAACATTCCATTTATCTTAGAGGTATTTTCAGAAGACTATGCAGTGCACTGTTTTTTTTCCCCTCCTTCCCCACTCTGCCCTAGAGAAGGCTACTATTAGACACAAATATAGACATACTTGGGTTTTTTTAAGTTTCATATTCTTTTTTACTGCCAATGTATGCAGGAAGTAATAGAGAGAAGACATGCATGGTGAACAATGGCAGCACCCTGTTCACTTCCTCCCCTCTCACTCAACTTTCATGACCCACTGATGAGAAACACTCATTTATCATGCTCCATTAATTTTTTGACATTTCTTTTTAAAATTTTAATATTTGGTTCCCAATTCAATCCTTTCCTCCACGCATTCTCCCAACTATTGAGAAGACAAAAAATACAATACCCATTATGCAAGAGTAGTCATGTAAAATGTTTCTGTATTAGTCATGCTCGAGGAAAAATGGCATGAAACATAAAGGAAAAAATGTGCTTCAACATCTGCCCTCTGAATTCATCAGTTCCTTATTTGGAGGAGAGTATTTTTCATGATGAATCCTTTGGGTTCTGGTGGATGATTGTATTGATCAGAGTAAGAAAGGCTTTCACTGTTGATTGTCTTTACAATATTGTTATTGCATAGACTATTACTGGTTCTGCTCATTTCACTTTAGAGCACTTCAGATAAATTACCCCAGGTTATTCTGAAGTTAGCCCCTTCATCATTTCTTACAGTACAGCAGTACTCCATCACATTTCATATTCTATGACTTGTTCAGCAATTCATCAATTGATGGGCAGCCCTCAGTTTCCAATTCTTTGCCACTCAAAAATAGTTGATATAAAGATTTTTGTGCATATGGGTCCTTTTGCTTTGATTTCTTTGGGATATAGACCTAATCATGGTATTACTAGGTCCAAGGGTAGGCACAATTTTATAGCCCTTTAAGCATAGTTCCAAATGGTTGGACTAATTCACAACTCCACCAATAGTGCATTAGTGTCCCCATTTTTCCACAAGCTCTCAAGCATTTATTTTTCTTTTGGGTCATCTTAGCAGTATGATGGGTGAAGCAGTGAGGTAGTGCCTCAAAGCTGTCTGAAATATGTTTTCTCCAACTACTACAGATTTAGAGCATTTCCATATGATTATTAATGGCTTTGATTATTTTTCATCTGAAAAATACCAGTTGCTAACCTTTGCCCATTTATCAGTTGGAGGATGGCCTTAATTTTGATAAATTTGGGCTTACTTCATATTTGATATATTAGACCTTTAACAGACAAACTCGTTATACAATCTCCCCAACCCTCTCCCATCCCCATGCCTTCCTGCTTATTTTGACTATGTTGGTTTTCTTTGTGCAAAAATATTTTAATTTTATGTAATAAAAATTATCTATTTTGTCTCCTGTGAACCTATCTCTTGTTTGGTCGTGAGCTCCTCTTGTACCCACATGCACAGAATTTACAGGTTAATTTTTTCCATGCTCTTCTGAGAAATAATTTATTTGGACTCCTACTCTACTTCAATCAGTATTAATCAGTTTGATATGATTCCATAGGGCTAATGTTAGTTCTGTTTAATAGACCTCAGAACCTACTTAATCATGGGAAGCTAACTGGAGGTTCTCCACCCTTGATTTTCCTTGTCACAACAATCAAGCCTAGCATGGTGGAGGAGACTTAATTACGTCAAAAGTGTATTTGTATCTGTGGAGCACTCTCTCCTGTCCAACATGAGTAGGTGACCACCTTACGATCACTTAGTCAGTGGAGATGCCCCATACTTTGCCCAACCTGAGGACTTCACCCCCACCATGCCCTGCTGACATATCATTTCTACCTGATGCATCATTTTCGGCCCATGAAGCAAGGTCTATCAACCAATGGGATTCTGTAGTTTGTGTAGCCCCTTGAGAATGTTGAGTTATTAAATCTGGTATCGAGCCCTATAAAAATAAGGCCCTGGGAGAAGAATGTATCTCAGATCATAAGGAAGATCTAAGTCCAATTCATTAGGGGGGACCATAGACTCTTTAATAAAGTGCCATTGGGCTCAGGGATCTGTCTCAGCGATTTTTCTTTCATATTGGGTAATTAGAATGCCCACTCCGTCCTAATTTGCAGATCATATCATTCTTTGTGTGTAAATCACATACTCATTTTGAGCATATCTTAGGATATGATGTGAGATGTTGTTCTATGCCTAGTTTCTGCCAGACTACTTTCCAGCTTTCTCAGCAGCTGTTGGCAAATAGTGAGTTCTTGTCCCAATGGCTGGGATCTTCAGATTTATGTAACACCAAGCTACTGAGCTCATTTACTACTATATATTTGTATCTAATCTATTTCATTGCTCAATCACTCCATCTCATATTCGGTACCAAATTGTTTTGATAACGACCATTTTATAACATGGTTTGAGATCTGGTCTTGCTAAGATCCCTTACTTTACATTTTTTCCCCATTGTTTCCCTTGAAATTCTTGATGTTTTGTTCCTCCAGATGACTTTGTTGTTTTCTCTTCCAGTTCTATAAAGCAATTCTTTAGCATATGGCACTAAGTAAGTAAATTACCTTAGGTAGCATTACAATTTTGTTGTACTAGCTCAGCCTACCCATAAGCAATTAATATTTCTCTAATGATTTGATCTCTGTTGTGTGAAGTGTTTTGTATCTGTGTTCATATAATTTCTGGGTGTGTCTTGAAAGTATTTTATACTAACTAGTTATTTTAAATGGAATTTCCTTTTCTAATCCTTCCTTCTTGATTTCATTATGTAGAATGCATTGATTCTATATCATATTGTATATATGCATGTATGATTTGTGTAGGTTTAGATTGTATCCAGAAACTTTGTGAAAGTTGTTAATAGTTTTTTAGTTGAGACTTTCAAAAGTTCTCAAAGTATACCATCATATCATCTGCTTATTCCTTCAATTTCTTTTACATATCTTACCACTAAAGCAACCACTTTCTTTGTACAATATGGAATAGTAATGGGGATAAGGAACATCCTTGCTTTACCCTTGATCTTACTGAAAGGCTTATATTTTATCCCCATTTCAGTAATGCTTACTCTTAGTTTTAGAAAAATACAACTTATCATTTTAAGAAAAAGCTCCATTTATTTCTATAAATTCTTGTTTATTTGGCAGTCATGGGTACTGTATTGTGTCAAAAGCTTTTTCTACATCTGTTGATAGAATCATTACTTTTGTTATTGATATGGTCAATTATGCTTACTATATTCCTAATGTTGAAGCCACAAGATGTTTTTCATAAAAATATAGCCTGGCGATGGTGTGATTATTGTGATATATTGCTATATTTGCTTATAAATCCATCTAGTCCTGTATTTGTTTTCTTAGGTAGCTCATTTTTGGCTTGTTCAATTTCTTTTTCTAAGATAGGGTTATTTAGGCATTATATGTATCTAAAAGTTATGTTTGTAAACATCCGTTTCACTTATATTTTCATTTTTATTGCCATATAGTACAGTGAAATAAATTTGATCTTCACTGGTTCACCCTTTTCATTCTTGATACTGGCAAATTGTTTTTAAAGATCAGATTATTCATTGCTTTATATTTTGTATTAAATAAAACCAGCACCTAGTTTTATTTATAAATTCATTTCTTCACTTTCAATTTTATTAACCTTTGATTTTCATGATTTCTATTTGTGTTTATTTTGAGAATTTTAATTTCTTTTAGGTTTTTTAGTTGCATGCTGAATTCATTGTTCTGCTCTTTCTCTCTTTTACTCAGCCAAGTATTTAGAGATATAAAAGTTCCAGTAACTGCTATTTTGGCTGCATGCCCCAAATGTTGATATGTTTTCTCATTTTTGTCACTATCTTTAAAGAAACTGAGTTTTTATCATTTGTTCTTTGACCAACTCACATGTTAGGATTAATTTATGCATCAAACTATTGAAAATAATTTTTTATCATATCATGGTTTGGAAAAGGTCCATTTACTATTTCTACCTTTGTGGCACGTATTTCTGAGGTTCTTAGGTCTTACCTAATAACACAGGTTTGGCAAAGGTGCCATGCAGTGCTGAGAAACGGATATAATCTTTTACATTCCCATTCAATATTCTCCAGAAGTCGATCATATGTAAATTTTCTATAATTCTATTCATCTTCTTAACTTTTCTCTTGTTTATCTTATGCTTACATTTATCTAGGTCTGAAATGGGTAAATTGAGGCCTACCACTAGAATAATTTTACTATTTCTTCCTGAAATACATTTAACTTTTCCTGTAAGAATTCAGATACTATGCTACATGGTGCATTTATATTCCTATTGATATTATGGTACCTTTTGGCAAAATGTAGTTACCCTGATTATTTCCTTTAATCAGATCTATTCTTACTTTTGCTTTGTCTGAGACCATGATTGCTACCTTTTTTTTTTTTAAATTCAACTCAAGCGTAACAGATTCTGCTCTAGTCCATCATTTTAATTCTGTTTTTGAGTTTGAAGTGTATCTCTTGGGAATATCTTTTCAGATTCTGGTTTCTAATCCATTCTGCTATCAATTGTCTTATGAGTTCATCCCATTCACAGGTTGCAAACTGGGTATTTCCATCCATTCATTAAGCTTCTATTCATCCTTCTTAGTGTTCACCCTGTCCCTTCTTCAAATGTCAGATTTGCTTCTGACCAGTGCCTCCCTCTTACTGTCCCTCCTTTTTTCTTTGCCCTTTCTCCCCTGAATTGTCTCTTAGGTAAGACAGATTGTTATATCCTCCTAAGTATGTATGTATATATGTATGTATGTATGTATGTATATATGTATGAGTGTGTGTGTGTATAATTTTTTTTTCCCTCTTTGAACCAGTTCAGGCAAGAGGTTTAAGTGATATCTGGTCACTTCCTACCCATTTGCCCCTACATTTAAAAAACACTTCTTTCTGTGCTTCTTTTATGAGATAAATTTCCCCATTTCTAGTTTTTATCCACAAAAAAAGGTCAAGAACTTCCACAGAATAGGAAAAAAAATGTGAAGGTAGCCTACTGGATTAGAAAACAGTAATCATCAAAATAACTAGATGCTGATTAAGAAATACAGTTGTAAGTCAGTGAAATAGATTAGGTACATAATCCATGGTAATAAATGACTATAGTAATCTGGTTAATCTAGTTCTGCTTACTTAAATTCATATAGGTCTTCCCAGACTTTGTCAAAACCATCTCCCTCACAGAGCAAAATAATATTCCGTCTCAATCATATACAAACAATTCTTCAGCCATTCAGCAACTGATGTTCATCACCTCAATTTCTAATTCTTTGCCACTACAAAAAGACCAATTACAAATATTTTTGCACATACAGGTCCCTTTCATTTTTCTTTCATCTCTTTGGGGTACAAACCTACTAGTGGCATTGCTGTGTCAAAGGGTAGACACAGTTTTATAGCCCTTTAGGCACAGTTCCAAATTGTTCTCCAGAATGGTTAGACTATTTCTGAATTGTGCATTAGTGTCTCTATTTTTTCTATATTCCCTCCAAAATCTATCATTTCCCTTTTCAGAGTTATTTCCTTGAGGCTCTCACTCCTGGAGGAATGTTGACTTGGGACTCTGGGCAGCCACTCTAAGAGCCTCCCAGCTCGTCAACCCAGATGTTGATGGTTTCTTGGTAACTATGAATTGTGATCTGGTCAGTTTATATTATGTATGTTTGTAACTTGCTTGTATTTGCTCTGAAGTTAAGGTTGCCGGCTTTTACTCCTGAACTAAGTGAGTTTATACGTATATGTTGGATTAAAGTGAGATTGTTAACCTCTTAACATTGCTTTCCTTAGTAAAGCAGATCAAAAGAACCTCTGCTGGCAGCGTTCTTGTTGTTGGGCTCGTGTTGGTCTTTCACCTGCACAGCAGTTGCTAGCCAAATTGTTGCAACAAGACCTTACTCCTGAAATATGTAGAGAATAAAAATTTATAACAAGTCATTCCCCAATTGACAAATGGCCAAAGGATATGAATGGGCTGTTTTCAAAAGAAGAAATCAAACTGATCTTTGGTGATATGAAAACATAAACAACTCAGAGACACTGCCTCATACCAATTAGATTGGCTAATATGACAGAAAAGGAAAACAATAAATGTTGTTAGCAGGGGAATGGGAAAAATGGGGATACTAATCCACTGTTGTTGGAGAAATGCACTACGCCAATCATTCCACAGAGTAATTGGGAATTATTCCCAAAGGGCCATCAAATTGTGCATACCTTTTGACCTTGCAATACTTTTGCTAGGTCTGTATCCCAAAGATATCAAAGGAAAAAAGAAGAGAACCACTATCTAAAAAAATATTTATAACAGTTCTTTTTCTCATAGTAAAGAATGGAAATCAAGGAAATGCCCACCAACGGGGGAATGGATGAACAAGTTGTGGTATATGATTGTGATGGAATACTCTTGTGTTCTAAGAAAAAATGAGCAGGATAGTTTCAGAAAAATCTGGGAAGACTTATATGAACTGATGCAAAGTGAAATGAGCAGATGTTTCAACAATCCGGCTAGCAGCTTCTGTGGGGGTGTAAGATCCACCCACAGCCAGCACCCAGAAAGCTGCCAACAGCACAGGTTCTTTTGATCTGCTTAACTAAGGAAAGCAAGGTGAATGGGTTGACAAGCTTACTTTAATTCAACACACAAATATTCACATAGTTCAGGGAAAAAAGCCAGCACACTGAACTTCAGAGCAAAACACAAACAAATTACAAACATCAACAGA
>JAQQSZ010010874.1:0-12397 GCA_028646595.1 Phalanger gymnotis
GTGGGGGGGGGGTGGAAATGGGGAGAAAATCTGTAATTCAAACGCATGTGAAAATCAATGCTGAAAACTAAACATATTAAAAATAAATTAAAAAAAAAAGAAAAAAAAAAGAAGTATCTGAGAATGGATTTGAACTTAGGTCTTTCTGACTCCAGGTCTAGTGCTCTATCCACTGAGCCACTAGCTGCCTTGCTAAATCTTAGGTCCTCTAGAATCATGGTGGATCATTATAGTGATCAGTATTTAAGTTATTTTCTAATTATGAAGGTCCACCTTTTTAACAATAATTTTTTTTCTATTAATGCCTGCAAGTCATGGAATACCTCAGTTACCAAACAATTAAAGTAGTAAGTCAACAACACAATGGATAGACTCCTGTTGGGGGCAAATACTGTGTAACGTGTCATCAAAGAATTGCATAGGAGAAGTGATTTAAAGAATGTGATCAGAGAGATGAACAAAAACAAAGTAGGCTGATGATATGTGAGGACCAAATGAAAGACCCATAATGTCAGGAGATGTAGAAGAAGTCCTCTGGCATGCTGGATAGACTCTGCCACAAGGGATGCATGGGAGAATATGGACAAAAGTCACACAGCATGAAGAAGTATGGATGGGATACAATCTGCTTGTTAAAGGAAGAATTTAAATCAATAAGACAATAGAACCAGCTAAATGTAAGATCAAATATATATTTGGGGACATAAATGAATACGTATATGTCACACAAATAATCAGCAAGCCATTTAATAAATTCCCACACATCCAAGTGACTAAACTGTAGAAAGTAAATCTGATCGCTAACAAAGCACTGCTTTTAGTGAGAAAAACTTACTGTTTTGTGAGAGAATCAAGTTTCAATTTGACCCAAAGAGACTTGACTTGAACAAACAAATTGCCATATTTTTTTCTGGCCCTAAGCCATCATTATATTAAAAAAGATTAAAAGGAGAAGGTAACTGATACTGGTCCTTAATAACATTGTAAGAAGAATTCTCTCAATGCACTGGTTGGCCACCTTTCGGAATGAATTCCCCCACCAAAAAAGTAAGTATTCTAGAGTTGCTTCATTAAGCAGCTAGAAGGTAATTTAGAAATAGGGAAAGAGCACAAAAGCAAAGGATATTCGACACCAATACTTATAAAAGCCTGACCCTAGTAGCTTTTAGCAATAAAGTATTCTGACAGAAGACAAAATAGAATAAGACCAAGGGAATTGTTAGCTTTGAACAAAAGGTAGAAAAAGCTTATCCAAGTTGGCCTGTTAGTAGTTACTGAAAACTTGGGAAAGAAAAAAAACCCAGAAATCAGTCAACCATGTTTAGATTCAGGCACAGAAAGTCAATGTCATATGTCTTTTTATTGCTGTTGATAGAAAAAAAGGAGTCCATACAAACATAAGACTGATAATGAAATTATTAGAACCTCTTTCTATTTGATTTGACATGGCAGGAAAAACAAACTGGATTCATTGGAGTCTCACTGATGTTCTCCTCTTTGTAGCAGTGGGTTATTTGTCCTCTGAGTTTTCCGAATTGATCTTTGCAACTGCCAGTATAATTAAAGGAGATATTTGTCAAAGTAACCTCAGCACTGTCCTTGAGATTTCATGCCAAAATCAAGGTGGCACGACGGCAGAATCCTAGCATCCTTAGTGAGAAGGTAAATGATTGCTTTTCTGACATCATTTTAGTTTAGGTAATTCATCTCAGTTCTACTCCCGACTGACTGCAACAATATTTATGATGCTGCTGACAATATGTGTGGGTTGGCAGAGGAGAGGTGGGGAGTAGGGGTGGGAGGTAAACTCAGTGGTCAAACGAAAGGGATGCTTCACTGAATGGTGCATTTGAAGAACATGTCCCCTAAGGATGAATCACAGTAGGCCTCAGGCTACAAACAGATTTTTGCCTCCATCTTTAACAAGGTTAGAATTAGAGCCTACATGCAGTTTGATTGATGACTTCCCCATAGAATTTGTCAAATCCATTAATCAGTTAACAACTACTTAATAAGCACCTACTATGTTCTGAGCACTGTGCTAAGTGCTGGAGATACAAAAGGAATAATAAAATAATCCCTATTTCCAAGCCAGCAGATGTCACCACAAGAGGACTGGGTGCAAGTCTTAAACGAAGGGGCTAGTTACTCTCCTCTGCATACTTGTGTTATCCTTTGCCAAATCCTTCATTCCAGCATTTTCCCATTTAAATGAAGCTCTGTGAGAAATTTTTGATGTTAGGAATATTTTCCCATGTAAAATATTGATTTTAAAAATTCATATTTTGAAGTTTTATTTTGATGCCACTGTCATTTTCCAAGATTATCCTTGGCCCACATTAAACTTCATTAAACAAAGGCAATCTACCAAACAATCACTTCTGACAATGTGTATAGTATTGTATTCCCACAATTGCCAGCTTTTCTACCAAGAGGAAAATGTGTTTCATTGCCTGTTCCCTAGGTCTGATTGATCATCAATCTTCACTTAAGCTCAGCTGCCTTTTAATTTTGTTTTCACTTACATTATTATAGTCACTACATATATTGTTTCCCTTTTAGGGCTGTTTTAATTTAAACTATTGTAGTCATTATACATACATATATATATATATACATATATGTATATATACACACACACACACACACACAAATACACACACACATACATATATATATATGTGTGTATATATATAGTTCTCCTGATTCTGCTTACGTTGCTATAAATCAGTTCATTCAAGTCTTCCCAGGTTTTTCTGAATACTTTCTAAAATATTAAATAAGATATATTTCAAATGATGCTCATGGATGACAGTTTTTTCCTGTATAAAAGTATGCTCAACCTTTGACTTCGTTTCAAATCGAATTGCCCCCTCAGTCGAGAGACATTCTATGTCCCCACGGACTGGCATGTTATGGGGTGTATCAATATACTTCAAATACAAAAATGCCCCAGAGCCAAATTAGTTTGGGAAAGGCAGCCTTAAACAATTTCCCACTGAATAGAAAAGGAGGAGTTAAGTTAATAGCAAGGAGTTGATCAGTACACAACCATGAAGTTCTGTACTCTAATCTACATGTGGGTTTAACTGGGATCACTACTTCTTAGGTTGAGGGATTTAAGTTTGAAAGTAGGGGGCTGAAGCTGAAATTACCTTCATGATGAACTGCATTGTCTAAAAGACATGTGACTACATTTTCATCAAGTTGAATGTCCCAATTTCTTTAGGCTCTGTGATTTAGGTTTCTTAGAAAAATGAAACATGGGCTGTTGCTGAAGGAGACAACCTGGGCAGGACTTCACTTAGACACCTTCAATAACCTGGGTGGTATGTGGTAGGACAAAGCTGCCCTTCATGCCATTCCACAGCTGGTCCTGATAAGTTGCCTAGGTGTGGGAAAATGCTTTTCTAGGGTGCTGGATTCTCTGGGTCAAAATTGTATTGCCTTTCCCTAATTTTTTTCACATAAGAAGATTAAATATAAGACATGGAGGCAGGTGAAATGGAGCAGAGGGCAGTAAGAGAATGATGGATGACTTCAAAGGCCAAATAAGGAAAAAAATGTTTTATACAAGAGAATCAGTTCTTATTTTCAGAAATGAATGTCCAACTATACCAGATAATTCCTTTCTAAGACATTTTGTTGTTGGGTAGATAGAGAACACAGAGTAACATCTGTAATTGAACTCTATGTTTCTGACAACATATATAAGTGATTTTTCTGTCACTGGTAGGTTATATCTGATTCCAATGAATCCTTCCTGATTTTTTCTCCTCTCTCCTTCTGGCTATACCAGAACCATCTCTGTCTGGAGAATAATAGTGGCCAGGGAATTTTCCCTGGAACAAAGAGGGGTAAAAGAGAACTTCTTTTCCTCTACTTCCTGTATGTTTGGAGCCAAAGGCCTTTCCTCCCCCTTTTCTCCTCCTTGGGTGCCTAGTGCCCACATTCATCCTGCCCCCAAAGTGCCCAGCACATCTTAACTCCATTCTAGTGCAGTGCTCTGAGGCTTACACTCCCTTCCCCTTACTGTAAAATTATTCCTTCCTCTTTGTGTGCATCATTACTATCATTCTCTCAGTAAAGAAAGTTTCCCAAGGAAAATCTGATAGACAAATTCATACTAAGGTATTAATAACTGAAAATAGCTTAAAGAGTTACCTCTCAGGGCAACGAGGTGGCGCAGTGAATAGAGCACCAGCCCTGGAATCAGGAGGACGTAAGTTCGAATCCAGCCTCAGACACTTGACACGTGTGCTTAGCTGTGTGACCTTGGGCAAGTCACTTAACCCCAAATGCCCTGCCAAAACAAACCAAAAGAAAAAGAAAAAGAGTTACCTCTCACAAGAGGATGTGAATTTTCTTCCGGAAACAGACATTTCTCCTTCACAAAGGACATATCTGCTTCTTCTTTTAAAAGTCAAATACCTTTATGAGGGAATATCATCTGTTACAAGTCACTGAGAATTCCTCTATAAAAGTTTCACACTGATACCTGACGTTGGTATAAAGGTGACCCTGAGTTCTCTAAGTCTATTTGAGTAGAGATGGAAAGACTCTGACCCTAAACAAAGAGACCACGATGAAGAGAAATGTAGTTATGTACCTACATGGGCTACAGAAGATGAAGCAGAGAAATTCCTTGAAAAATCTGATAATCTTCTAAACTGCCTTGAGATTTGGTCATTTCAATTCAAAGTTAAGCACATGAGAGGACAGGAAAAACAATGTTGGACAATATGTTTCAGGATCAAGAAATGAAAGGCCAAAGGTCTCACACATGTCTAACATGAATTCTTTCTTCAACAAGAGTCATGACGTGCACGGGGTAAGCACCAAAGAATATGACAAAAGGTGAAACTGAATATATCATAACAGAATGGACATTAGCATCTCTGTGTAGTCAGACCATCAACTAGTTAGAGTAAAGGTCAAAATAACATTTAATTAGAGGAGAGAATAAAGATGAGAAGACGTCCTGTGCAACTATAGTGGTTCCACTCTCACTTTGACCAAGCTATTGACCTCAAAATGTAGGACATGGAAAGAAGCAAATACATTATCACTATTTCTTAAAGAAATTGCCTTCTTCAAGGACCTTACTTCCAGGATTTCTTGAGTTCTTGAATTCAAGAGGTGACAAAATAGTTCATCCATGACATAATATAATTGGAAAAGATCATGTAACAATAGAGATAAAAGCTAGAGTCAAAGCATTGCACTTGTATCTACAAAATGCCTACCAAAGCAGAGGAAGTCCTCAAACATATGAGGTGGATCGTATATGGAGGATTAACCAGAAAGCATGGACAAGATTCACACAAAATGAGGAATGGAGGGGCTACAATCTGTACAGGGGAAGGGACTTCCTCGTCAAGAAGAAAATGGATCAACTGAAGCAAGCAGGGATTGTCAGCACTTAATCCAAAGGAAAGAAACCATATTAGTGAAATTTCAGACACTACAACTGTTAGTTGATGGCTCTTGTTGGCATCTATCAAACAAGCAACCAAAATTTACATACAAACCCCATCTCATTCATTTATGGATAGGGAAAGTGAGACTCAAAGGGGTAATAACAATAATAATAATAATAATAGCATTTATATAGCACCTACTATGTGCCAGGCACTGTGCTTAGTACTTTATAAATATTACCTCATTTGCTCCTCGGAACAACCCAGTGAGATGGGTACTACTGTTAACCCTATTTTATAGGTGAGGATACTGAGACAGAAAAAGGTAAAGTGACTTGGCCGGCTAGTAAGTGTCCGAGGCCAGATCTGAACTCTGGTCTTCTGGATTCCAGGTCCAGTGCTCTGTGCACTGCGTCACGGAGATGCCAACAAGTGAAGATGTTTTCCCAGTGACATCGCTAAGAGATGTTAGAGCCAATATTGGAGCTTGAGTCTTGCTGGCCTTTCTTGGCTGCCTTCCTCTCAGCCTCTTGGGAACACCCAGGATGGTGGATTTCAGGCTCTTCACTGCCTGGAACAGGTTGGTTAAATTACAAACTCCAACCTAGACATTCACACTCTTCCCCTCCCCCTCACCCCCCCACTAGAATACTTCATATACATGGAAGTTAAAGCTGCTTTTGATTCAAAATGTAAAGGATTATAAAGGAACATGCAAAGAATTTCAGGGGAACAAAAAGAAAAGGCCTTCCTTTCCAGGAAATGAGCATAGCCAAGTAACAGTTTTCACTTGATATTCTGCATTTCTTCAATCTTCACACTGCCTCAGGGCTCTGAGCCCAAAGGGCAAGTGCTGTTCACAGATTTCAAGAAGATTCCTAGAAAGGTGGAGTAGCCTGGGATCTTAGGTACCATAGAATTCAATCCAATCCTTGTGCACTAGTGGAAAGCAAGGCCAAAGGAGGAGCCTGCTCCTTATCACATATCTAGGTTATGGTGAAGCTGGAATCAAAATCCAGCCCCCCAGATTCTCCCTCCAGTCTACTTTTCCAAACATAATACAGGTAAGCCAGTGTAGATGGGGCCCAGGATGCAGGATTCCTAGCTCCTTTCAGATATCCACTCAAGTATCACTTCCTACACAAGACTTACTATGCTCACTCTATAAGTTATCACCCTCCTATGACTTTGTAGATATTTGATATTTAAAAGTCCCATGGGGAAATGGCCTAGCAGCACAGAAGACGGGTTCAAGGTCTGCCTCTGATACATACTGGCAAGTCATATCATCTCTCAGCACCCCAGGCAACTCAGTAACGCTGTAAGTTGCAGAGCAGATGTGAAACTGTATTGGGAAAAAGTTTCCTCACTGGGGATGGCCTAAATCAAATAAACAACAGGTCCTGGCCTAAATAATGCTTTACATTTACTTTTCTGTGTATACTCGGTCTGCCCTCAGTCAAATATGATCTCCTTATGGAAGAGTCTATTTAGTTTTGGGCTTTGTGCCCCCCATAGCCAGCAGAGTGCCTGGAGCTTAGTAAAATTGTGGTGAATGAATTAAAGAGTTAGAGCCAGAAAAGGGCTTAGAGACTACCTAGATCAGCTGTTTCATTACACTGCTGAACTGCCAAGGCCCGAAGCAGGTCACACAGATGGTAAACAGGAGACCCAGTCAAAACAAAGTTCCCTGGCCCCAAAATGGTATTCTTCCCAAGCTACAGAAGTAAAGTCCTCTCTCTCTTTTAGCTTTACATAGCTCTTCTCCCCCTTCCTCCCACTCTGATTCCACAGATTCTCCCCAGTAATACCTTAGGATAGGAGGGACTAGCTTGTCAGTCAAAGTCAGGCCCTGCCAGGCCCAGGTCACAGTAAAATTCCCTGGAGCTAAAGATAAGAAGTGGAGGAGGGGATTCCTGATCTCCTTTGTGATTCTAAGACACTACTACTAATATTGTTTCTTCTACTCTCACTCAAAATGAAAGCTTCTTGAGGGCAGGGACAGTATTTTGCCTTTGTGTTTTCATTACCTAGCACAGTACCTGACACACAGTAGTCACCTATGAAATGCCGTTAAATTCTTAAATTTAATTCAACATCAGACCAAATAACCACCCATCAATAAAAAAAAAATGTTTTCTATAAATGAGTGAGCTTGTTAGGAAAAATCTGCAAAGATAATAAATGTTCTTTTCTTAGGAATTGTCTCTAACACTAATTTTATAGTAAATTAATGCAAATAGGCACAAGCATTACTGAAGTAATACATTTGATTGTACTGAGTGGTTATAAATGGTATTGGCAGTAATGGAAACAAACAGAGTAGATTTAGCAATAATTATCAGAAGAAAACCACAGACACCTACCACAACAACTTTTCCATATAAGAGTGTTTAAATGGACTAAGCAAGGAACCTCAGAGGACCACAGGCAAATGATGGAAACATGGGGAAAGGAAAGACCTACCTTCAATCTATATTTGTAGCCTTAGATCATCTTTCTCCCATTCCCATCTTCTGTTCCAGCTAGCCTGGCCTACCAATGACTCCTCATACTTGACAGTCCTTCTTCTGCCTCGGTGACTTCTTGCAGGTCATATGTCCCATTGCCACCTCTTTCAATTGGTATCTTCTCCTCAAAGCTCAGTCCAGGGGCCACTTCCTTTGGCAAACCTTCTCTGATTCTACCAATTGCCAGCCTTCTCTCTTTCCTTACTGGCTTGCATTTACTTAACTGTGCCCATGTTAAATCCTCTCAGTGCACTATATGCTGCTTGAAGGCAAGGACCATGTCCATTACATCTGTTTCCATACTCTGTAGCATAGTGCCTTTAGCAGACAATTTATCGCAAGATATATGTATACATTCCTTAGAAAGGGAAAGTGACTTCTCCAAAGTCACACAAATGGTAAGTGAGTGGCAGAACCAGGGTTCTGGTGCAGGTTCTCTGGCTCCAAATCCAGTGCCTTTCCTGCTGAATCCTGCTGCCCCAATATTTGCTGAAATACCAAGAAATATACCGTGGCTATGAAGGCCTGATCCCCTTTCAAAATATTTGACATTGGCAAAATAATTCCAAGAAAAAGCTCGCATGTCCTTTGGTTTGTCAAAATTCTCTTCATGCTTACATTATTAGCAATGCGGAAAAAAAGAAAGATGGGAGGGGAGTGGCCAAGATGGTCCCTGAGGCCCCTTCCTGCTCTAGATTTCAGGGTCTCTGAAAGCCAAGTACTCAGCAAGGAGATTTAACGGCATGGCAAGGGCCAGATTGCACATTTGCTATCCAATTAAAAATCAAATGGCTGGTGTCCTTGGAAGGGAGAGATCAAGACAATTGGCCTTTCTCCTGGATTGTTCCCTGAGTCTCTCCTTCAGTGACTCTGAAAGGCTTTCCAAAAAAAAAGAAAGAACTGAAAAAGGGAAACAGAACATCTTCATGCCATTTTTAGGGACAGATTCAACAAAATACAATGGCAAAGATTGCTGAGGTATTTCAAGTTCTCTTATACTTCAGAGGAGATGTGTTCCTTCCTAGCTGTGTGGCATGGAACAAGTTGCTTAACTTCTCTGGGCCTCAGTAAAATGAGAAGGTTAGACTACATGACGTCTAACAATCTATGATCTCATGATCCCATTACAAGGACACGTTTGGAAGTTCATGGGTCAATAATGACAACGATGCTCATGTCAAAGGTTAGTGGAGGAATGATCTATGATTGATCTAGAAACAGCATATGTACATGGCATAGGGGGGAAAGTGCTGTTGATAGTTGGAGTGTGGATTTCAGGGAAGCACTGGTAACCCATTTACCTTAAGAAAGTTGGGAGGACATTTATCTTCTAACCATTTTATGCAGACCAATAGTGAAGTTAATGAAAACGTCATCTCTCAGACATCTATGAAAATCCATAACATTGGCTTATGAGCCCTCTTTGGCAAAGTAATAGCAGTTTCAATTATTTACCTTTAAAATGTCGAATGTGAAGTTTCAACAAAGTGTCGACATGTCAAAAATATATATCATAGGGATTTCTTTCTTATCGTTGTTGAGAAACATGCAAATATAGAACAGCAAGTATGTTCAAAGAAGTAATAATGTTTCTTCCTCATGCGTAAGAACATTTTCAGAGTAAAACTTCCTGAAATGCATTCTCTGATTTGATCTTATTTTTTCTTGGACTTGGACTGGCCATCCCTTGAATTGGTAGGGCTATTGCTTTAACATTAGCTATTTCTTTGACCAGAAGATCTATCTACTGAATAGAAGATCACCTCAAGTCAGGAAAACCTGGATTGAATTTCAGCCTCTGAACACAAAGTGGCTGTGTGACCATGAATAAGTGACTCAACTTCCTAGAATGTCAAGCAGCTCTCTAGCCTGTATCAGTGCAGCTCAGCAGAATGGAAAGTTTTCCGTATTCTCTGTGGGCTTGAGTATGAATTCTTCTTGTCCTTTTTGGCGTATGTAATAAACCTGCAGCATGTTCCATGTTTTGGCAGTGTCAATTCCTCACAAATGAATTAAAGATCTTTAGGAAAGAGCTAGAAATGAACCGAATTCAAATGTTCTCTGGGTTTGAATTATGGGTAGAGGCAAATATGAGCCAAAGAGTACAAATTATTTAAAAGGCTCTAAGAATGAACATGTCAGTGTGAATCTAGAGCTTGGGTTCTTAAGACAAGGGTTCCATTTACTTCTTTTGTATTTTGCACACCAAAATGCCCACAAATTATAGTCTTGTTTTTTATGGTGGGGCTAAGTCATATAAGACTCAGGTGAGACACAGATTCCTGCCTTCAAGGAGTTTTTCTTCTTAAAGAAAGTTGTGTCATTCCTACCTACTACAAACTAAGGGGAAGGATACAGTTTCTCTGCTGAATTGAAGGTGATCAACAGAGTAAATAAGAGGCAATGCCAGTTTGTTCACACAGTTTGGCTCTGTTCAGTTGGAAAAGGGCTACCCTTCTGACTGTAAAGTATGGGCTAAACTTGTAAACTTGTAAATGAGCATTTGTGGATCGTTATTGTTAGTGTTATGAGAATGCTCAAGGCCAGAATATTTAACTTTACACTTGCTATTAGACTTTCAATCAACTAGTTTTTATTGTACTTTCATTCTGGAAAAGTGCTAGTTCTTCATTTCTCTGTCTCCTAATTCATCTTCTTGTCCTGCTTGCTCAGGAAGTTAGGTTCTAATGCTCCATGTGTGACATTCTTTGCTATAGCTGTGATTATAATTGTAATTTTGCAAGGCCAGATTTACGCACAGTGATCAGTATAATGCTTAGGATGAAGAGTATATGAATTAACAAAGGCTTTTTTTAAAAGACACTAATAAAAGTTCTCTGCTTCTGAATTTAAATTAAATACCATTAGCATATTTGACATTATTTAATATTTTCACATATCACCCAGGTGAATCTTTGCTATTATCCTATGATTTTTCTTACTTTATATCTGACTTGGTTTAAAAGGACCATATTGTTGAAGGAATTTCTCATTGTTATATTCACTGAGCTTTAGGATAAGCCCTGATTTTAATAGGCTCAACAGGCTAGAAATGATCAGGTCACAACATCAAGTCTTGCTTGCGGGACAGCAATTAAAAAGTATAAGACAGCTGGCTCTTTGTGCAAACTAGGTATGAACAAAGCTTAGACATTTTCCAGTGAATGAATGGACGAATCAAAGGCAATTCAACTAGAGACAACAAAAAGTCTATTTGGAGTGATGGAACAACCTGATCACACCAAGAAGATAGTTAGAAATCGGGGGTTCAAGTGAGTGGTGAGCCAGGAAAGAGTGGCTCCAGCCAAACTTCTGAGAAGACTTGTTGGAGCAGGAGGAAGGGAGAGAGGAGACAAACCTTGGCCTTAGCCATAGTCTCAACCTCCTGCTCACCTCTCATCTCTTGGCTGTGAATTGGCTGTGGCTTGTGAATTTCAAAAGGCTGCAGGATTTGGGCCTTCCCATCAGCACCCCAGTCCTAGAAGAATCCCTGGAAATGCTGATGCTGTGACTGTATTGATAACCAAAGACAAATTAGACAAAATGGAAAGGCAGATTTGAGACTCTACAAGGGACCCAGCAGAAGATCTAGCTGCCATAAGTTTAAGGACAACTTCGTGAGCACCATATGAAGGAGCGAAAAAACTTCTAGCTGAATTTGCCAAATGAGCCCTCTAAGCCTGAGTCCATTGTCTCCTGGATTCTGCAAGTGCTGGTGGGAGAAGATGTCACAGACTTCAGGTGGATGCTCTGAACTAACGATTCTTACTTACCACTTTAATAAATAATATATTCCATAAGTCAAATAAGTCTTGCTAATTTATATCAACTGATAATTATGGTGGGAAGCACAATGATAAGGGTTCATGAGCTAAAGCAAGATACTCCAGTCCCTCAAGGTTAACCATCCTATAGGGACCTAGCCCACCAGGGAGAGTAAGGGTTAGGGGAGTAGGCCCAGAGCATGTGCTACAAATGTCTATTGTTGTTATCGTTATTATAAATGAGGAAAGCAGGTGGCATGATCAGAGGCAAAAAGCATCAGGAAAAGCCATAACGGGAACAATGGATAAGATGGCACTTTAAGTTGAGAGCAGGGATCATGACTTAATGGACAAGGATAATAGCTTATACCTCAGCTCAGGGACTGGGCAATAAAAATAGCAGCCAACATTTATGTAGTATTTGAAAGTTTGCAAAGACATTTAAATATTTATCTCATTTGAGACCCTCAATAATCCTATGAGACAAGGACTACTATTACTATTATTACCATGCCCACTTTACAAATGAGGACATTAAGACTCTGACATGTTAAGTGACTGTATTGACAAGCAAAATGGTCTTTGTTTTCTTTGAGTAATTCAGTGTATTTCCTTGAGCCTTGCTAAGTGTTAAGGCCCAGGCTCAGAGCCCTGTTGGGTGTGGAACCTATGTGGATGTGAGCCTCCCAGGACCCTGGGGGGA
>JAQQSZ010010875.1:0-12397 GCA_028646595.1 Phalanger gymnotis
TGAAAAGACCAGAGCTGAATAGAAAATTTGACTTTCAAACATAAGAATCAAGAGAAGCATGAAAAGGTAAACAAGAAAGAGAAATCACAAGGGACTTACTAAAGTTGACCTGTTTTGTTTACATTCCTACATGGAAAGATGATGTGTATAATTCATGAGACCTCAGTATTAGGGTAGCTGAAGGGATTACATAAATACACACACACACACACACATATTTATAGACAGAAGGCACAGGGTGAGTTGAATATGAAGGGATGATATCTAAAAATATCAAATTAAGGGATGAGAGAGGAATATATTGAGAGAGGAAGAAAGGGAGTGATAGAATGGGGTAAATTATCTCACATAAAAGTGGCAAGAAAAATCAGTTCTGTTGGGAGGGAAGAGGGGGCAGGTGAGGAAGAATGAGTGAATCTTGCTCTCATCAGATTTGACCCGAGGAGGGAGTAACATACACACTCAATTGGGTAGCTTACCCCACAGGAAAGAAGGAAGAAGGAGATAAAAAAAGGGAGGACAATAGAAGGGAGGGCAGATAGGTGGAAGAGGTAATCAAAAGCAAACACTTTTGAAAAGGTTCAATGTCAAGGAAGAAAAGTAGATAAAGGGGGACAGGATAGGAAGGAGCAAAATATAGTTAGTCTTTCACAACTTGAGTATTGTGGAAGGGTTTTGCATAGTGATATACATGTGGCCTATGTTGCATTGCTTGCCTTCTTAGGGAGGGTGGGTGGGGAGGGAAACGGGGAGAGAATTTGGAACTCAAAGTTTTAAAAGAAGATGTTAAAAAAAGTTTTAGCATGAAACTGGGAAATAAGATATACAGGCAATGAGGCATAAAATATCTATCTTGCCCTACAAGAAAGTAAAGTAAAAGGGGATGGGGTGGGGCAGGGGGAGTGGGCTGACAGAAGGGAGGGCTGGCTGGGGAACAGGGCAATCAGAATATATGCCATCTTGGAGTGGGGGGGAGGGTAGAAATAGGGAGAAAATTTGTAATTCAAACTCCTTTGAAAATTAATGCTGAAAACTAAAAATAGTAAATAGATAAATAATGTTTTAAAAAAAGAACTGAGAGTGTACAAAGGAGAATGCAATATGAAATGCAGCTAATAAGGTAGTTGGAGTCAATTTGTGAAAGACTTTCAATGTCAATCTGAAATGTTTGTCTTTTATCCAAGAAGCTGCTGCTGATGAAGCATAATGCTCCAAATACTTATGAAGAGGACATTTATGAACTTTCAAGTCCATTCCATCAGAAGAGGACTCAGAAAGGAGTTAGCTCCAAAGAGACTGGTTAATGCAACACGTATAATGAAGAGAATGCTAGACTAGAAGCCAAGAAGACTGGGGTTCTAATCCCACCTCTGACTCTGACTAGCTAGTGGCCTCAGTTTCTCCATCTGTGAAATGGGAATAGTAATCTCCCCCACAGGTTTATTGTGATAAAATGAAACAAATATGCACAAAGTGCTGTATAAATGTGAGTCTTGTCTTCCCAACAGGATAGATGAAAACAGACTCCTCCATTCCCACTCCTGAGAATCTCTATTTCAGCTGGCAGCCACTTTCTAGACTGTGTCACAGATTCTCTTTACTCCCACTACACTGAGCTGAGTTTCAAAGATATAACAGGCGCTGAATAAATACATGCTGATGTTGCTGCATCTAAAAGCAAATACCTATTTGAGCATCCCCTGGGGCTTGACATAGTAACTCACCTCAAACAGAACAAAACAGAGACTCCTCTGTTTGACATTTAAAGCTCTTCTTAATCTAGCTCCAACCTCTCTCTTTCCAGATTGATTTCACATCAAACCCCACCCCTCTCATACTTTCTGTTCTAGCCTGGCTGGCCTAGCCATAGCTCAGGACAAAGAGCGCTAGGTTGAGTATCAGAGGACCTGGGTTCTGATCAAGTCACTTGTCCCCTCTGGGCCTCAGTTCCCTTAACTGTAAAAATGTGTAACATCGCCTGAATTCTCCCATCTTGGCACAGTTGCACAGGCTGTCAAAGCTCAGCTCAAGGATGCTCTGCTATATGAAGTGTCCCTGATTCTCTGTATTATATATAATAATATAAAAATAATAATATACTGCACAATATAATAATACTTCATGGTCTTGCTTTCTAGTCTTTACACAAGGCTTTAAAGTTTATAAATCACTTTAACAATATTGTCTCATTTGATCTTCACAATAACCTTAGGAGGTAGGTGCTATTATCATCCCCATTTTGCAGTTGGGGAAACTGAGGCAGGCAGGGACAGAGGTAGACTCGTCCCATCCATAGCTGGCAGGTCTTCCTGACTCCTGGTGCTGAGCTCTATTCACTATACCACCTCTCTGCCTGGTTGAATGTATATATCTAGAGAGCAGGGATGCTCTTCTTTTGTCCTTGTTTTTCCAGGGCCTAGACAATGCCTGGCATATAGTAGGCACTTACTAATAATAAGGCTTGTTGAATTTTATTGAATTGAACCAACTTGAATCCAAGTTTTTCTGAAGAAGGAAGATGTTAAAAGATGACTGTGACAAATGAGTAAGTTTCCATGTAGGAAATGGACAATAAATGATAAAATTCCACTCACCCTAGTGGAAGATTTTTACAGGCCTAGGATGATTGAGCTTAGAAACTCAGGGAGCCAAATAACTCAGAAACAATAAATGAACCATTGTCTGGCAGGAACTTTGATGTGATTTGCCAGCTCCTAATGTGGATTGCACAACAGCAACTCAAACAGGGTGCTATATGGGTAAGAATGGAGAAGAGAAATTGGGGAAAACTTAGGCCAGAAATATCTCCTTAGCAAAAAGTCACCAAATGGGAAGATTGGCAGCTTCATAATAAGAGGATCTGAGTTCAAATCCAGTTTCTGCTACTTCTATGTGAGTGACCTTGAGCAAGTCACCCTGCTTCTCTTTGCCTTTGTATCCTCATTTGTAAAAGGAAGGAGTTGGTCTTAGATACAGGGTTCTTAAACAGAAGTCTGTGACTTAAGCTTTTTTTTTTTTTGGAGGGAGGAAGGCAGGGCAATTGGGGTTAAGTGACTTTCCCAAGGTCACACAGCTAGTAAGCGTGTCAAGTGTCTGAGGCTGGATATGAACTCAGGTCCTCCTGACTCCAGGGCGGGTGCTCTACTCACTCGAGCTTTTTCTTTTTGAACTTTGCTAATAGCATTTCAATGTAATGAGTTTCCTTTGTAATCCTATATTGTTTATTTTATGATTCTAAAAGGGGTCTATAGCCTTCACCAGTCTGCTGAAGAGGTTCATGACACACACACAAAAGATTAAGAACCCTTGGACTAGATGTTCCCCATCCAAGGATCCTTCAAGCTTTAAATTCTATGATCCTCTGTACAGACATTTTAATCCTTTTCCTTCACCCATCTTTCTAATGCCCTTATTACTAGTGCCCTCATTCTGAGATTATCTCCACACCATCTTGTGTGTATTTTGTTTGTACATATTATTTGTATGCTGTGTCCCCCAACAGATTGTGAGCTGATTGAAAGCAGGAGCTGTTTTTGCCTTTCTTGGTATCCTTGGTGTTTAGTCCTGTTAAATGCTTAATAAACATTTATTGACTTGACTCAAAAATACTCACACTGATGACACCATGGATCCAATGTAGCACCCAAGTATTTTTCTAGCCAAAGCTAGAACCTTCAAAAAAAAAAAAAGGGCTAGCTTTCGTTTGCATTCCAAGCTCCTATAGTCTTTTTTGATTATTATAGCTTTCTATTAAAAGCTCATGCAGAAACAAGGGACACATTTCTAGTACGTCCTTCTTTGTAGCCTTGTTTTCCACGTGTGCTCACACATGGAAATTCCCGGCGTTCTCCAGGATATCCTTTCCTTTTGCCTTGGCTCCTAGGAAGCCTCTGACCATCCTGTTCTCTTTATCTCGGCTGCAGATGGCCTGAACCACATTCTTCATTAGTGACTCACTGGCTTACATCACTTGCCTCAGCTTCCTTTGTACCAGTCTTTGGGTCAGGCTACTATATATTCTTGCTTTTTTGTCTGTCTCATTATTCTCCAAATCATGCAGAAATAATGATTGGTTTCTGTTGTTGAGATCGAATGACAATTGGTAGCAAGGAAACATTGCCAGACTGCTTTGTCAGTCCTTTTCCTTTCTTTCTTCTTTTTGCCTACAAATTTAGCACATTAACTACTACATCTCTGATTTGCATTCATTTAATGAGTTTTCTAAGCCACCTTTTATAGTTGTCTCCCAGATGACAAAAGGGAAAAAAAAGTTTAATTAAAATTTGAAAACACCATTTGGCTGTTTTAACTTCATGATTCCAAATATTCTTATTTGCTATTATGTTTTTAATTCTTCTAACCCATTTATGTTCACCAGGCCTCTCTCCATCATCCTCTAGGTCAGCTTGAGGGGGCTATAGCATGTTACCAAGAGTGATCCCAATGTGAGAAGTCACATAAAAGACATCAAGCATGACATATTTGAATGAGAAGGAGGAATAGTGGATGAATGCTCAAGTGTTGCTCTGATACCCCGAAAACATGAAGACAACCAGAATAAGGTCTCCAGCAGCAGTGGGTTGATTATCTGTAGAGGAGTTACAGACAGGAGTGCACAAGAATTGTCCAGGACAAGTTGCGATCTGCACAGGGAATGAACTTAGTGCTAGTCGCCTCCTTCTGAGATTATATCCAAGCTGTCTTGTATGTATCTTGTTTGTACATATTACCTGTATGTTCTCTCCCCCAATAGATTGTGAGCTGCTTGAAAGCAGGGACTATTTTTGCCTTTCTTTATATCCCTGGTTCTTAGTCCTATTAAATGCTTAATAAAAATTTATTGACTTGACGCAAAAATATTCACATTGATGACATCATGGATCCAATGTAGCACCCAATTTTGCATTGACCCAGTGTTTGGGCATTATATGATCAGCCAAGTTCTCTTCTTCTGTCTTTAAATTAGTCTGTCCATTCTCTCTCACATCCATCTTTACTACTTCTACTATCAGCACTGTAGTTCAGATTCTTTCACTTAGAACACCAAACTAGTTCATTTCTTAATGATTCTTCTTTTCTCCATTCTCTCCCCACTCCAATTTATCCTAGACATTAGATTTTCCTTACACACAGATTTATTCATCTCAACCCTCTACTCAAAAATCCTCAATGGCTCCCTGTTGCTTAACCAATAAAATTCAAATTCTTTATCCTAATATTCAAAGTGTAGGTCCAACCTATCTTCCTTATCTCATATTACTCTCCTTCATATACTGATCACTCTAGCCAAACTGGACTTCTCACTATCCTTCAGGCTCGTGCACTTCCACATTTCTGCACCTTTGTTGTTGTTATTTGCACTGTTCCCTACACCTGGAATGCCTTCCCTTCCCCCTAGCTCTACCTAATGACATCTAACTCATTCCCGAGGTCACAGCTCCAACGCTACCTCCTCCAAGAAGCCATAGGATCAGATAATTATAGATTCAGAGCTTGAAGGGAATTTAGAGGTCAACTAGTCCAATTTGCCCCTGATTTTATGGAAGAAGAAGCTGAGACCCAGAAGGATTAGTTGACTCTTTGACCTTCATCCCACTTACCCCAAACCTAAGCTGGAAATGATTTCTTATTTATCTGATCTCACATACCTTGTATTCCTGTTGAGTATGTGTTGTATTCTAATTTGTGTTATATCTATTTCTGTACATGTCTTAATGCCCCTAATAAATAATAACAATAGTAGTGGGGGTAGTAGTAGTAATAGTAACTAACATGTATATAGCACCTACTGTGTGCCAGGCACTGTGCTAAGCGCTTTACAATTATCATCTCATTTGATCCTCACAACCACCTGGGAGACAGGTGTTCTTATTATCCCCATGTTACAGATAAGGAAAATGAGTCAAAGTTTAAGTGACTTGGCCAGGGTCACACAGCTATTAAGCTTCTGAGGCTGGATTTGAACTTCTTCACTCCAGGCCCAGCACTCTATCCACTGTGCCACCTAAAAACCATGTCTACATATCCTGTTAAGTGTCTAGCCAGCACATTGCATTGCATATATTAGGTAGGTAATAAATGATTGTGGAGGTTTTGTTCTTTTTAGAAAAAAAAAACGTTGAATAAGTGACTTTTCGCTCTGTGTGATAGGCCTTTGTTGGTCTTTAGGCTGATTGTCCAGCAGTATTGCCCAATTTCAATGTCAGCACAATTTAACTTCACAAGTACTTATCAAGCATTACTTGTGTTTGATTCCTTTTTTCAACAAGATCGATCCCACTCCCCACAGAAATGAACTCACAATACCAATAAGGGAAGTCCCAGGGGTATGAGTAGAATTGGGGACCTTGTGAAGGTCACCTCTGTATCTCACTCCTTCTCACCTGCTTCCCTAGGGGGTCTACTCATTCACTTGCTCTAGTCTTATGATGCTCACTAGGTCTGTACTCATCTCTCATGCATGGATCCTTAGCATGGCATCGCCAGATCACGTGTGGCTCCCACAGCTCCCAGCTGGACTCAGGAACTCCTCTTCCCATTCCGCATACTGACATTATCCAGCAAACCCCCACACACCTGCATTCATTTCTCTTCTCTGAATTCCTCCTCCCCTAAAAGCTCTTCTCTATACTCCTTTGCCCACAGACCTCAGGCCTAGGGCATTATGGGGAAAAGGCTTCTGGGCTCCTTTTATAGAGAACCCAGTTCCCTTCAAAACTGCTCATTCCCTATTCTATCAGCACGTTTGCTGCCCAAGTATGAATAAGACTCAATCCATTCCTACACAGGGCTTGCTAGAGGGAGGGAGGATATAAAACACAGGATGAAAGCATTATTTATCCAGAGTTAGAAGGTAGGTCAAAGATTTTCCAGTCTAACTAACTGTTTTAGAAACGAGGAAGCTAAGGTCTAGAGCAGAGGTGAGGAACCTGTAGCCTCGAGGCCACATGTGGTCTTCTAGGTCCTCAAATGTGGCCCTTTAATTGAATCCAAACTTCACAGAACAAATCCTCTTAATAAAAAGATTTGTTCTGTAAAACTTGGACTCAATCAAAAGGCTGCACCCAGGGACCTAGAAAGGCCACATGTGGTCTCAAGGCTGTAGGTTCCCCACTCCTGGTCTAGAGAAATGAGGTAATTTGCCCTAGGGTCACACAGATAGAAAGTGGCCCAGCCCAACCTGGGCTGCCTACCCACTTGACCCTGTATTGACCCCTCTTATTCCTTGGGGACCCTTCTTTTCTAAGCTTCTCAGAGTTTATGCTCATTGTACTTTACTCTCCTTAAAATAGTCTCTTATTTTCCAAATATAACGGCTAACCCATGTTTCAGTTAAAAAACTTAACAGTGGCCAGCTGATGGACTTTCATTTTCATTTGCATGGTTATTTGCCGGGGGTCATTCAGCATCAGGCTCCTTCAGCTGCCTCTGAAATATTAGAAAGCTTGTCAGAACCTTACAAAACCCGCTATGACTGTGGCTGAAGTAATCCAGATTAGCAAATACAAAGGACTCTTCAAGTCTAAACATTTTTACACAGCTTTCATTTGAAAAAAGATTAGGAAGAGAGTTGAGGCAAAAATCTTGCAGGAAACACAAATCTACTGATTTTCTCCCAGGGAAGGTATGTGGGAAGCTGAATGCAGCTATAGGATACCAGATTCTTATATCCTATTTCATCACCAGCTTTAAATGTGAGAATCTAACATAACATTCAAAGCCTGTGTATTTTCATTTTCAGGGAGTTTTTTAAAGGATACAGGCAGGTCCTATGCCCCCACAATAACACCTCTAGTCAGGTCCCACAGTGTCTGAAATTCCACTATGATAGAATAGCTTCTTTAAGGTCCTCTCTATTTAGTACTATTGGAAAATGCAAATATTCTTGGAAGGCCCAACCTTATAAATCACTGTACATGGGAACTGGCTTTTTTTTTTAATAAAAGGCTGTCAGTGGAAAGAACACTGATCCCAGAATTAGGGAACCTGAGCCCAAACCTGGTTCTTGTGATCGTCCACAAATCACTTAACCCGAGTCTTATTCTCCTTAATAGACAATCACAGTCCCTGCCCGCCTGCTTCACAGGTTTGTGGTGAGGATCAACTAAGATAACGGATGTAAAAGCCTTTAGCAGGTAATAAAATACTTTTCCTTTAAGGAAGTAGTTTAAGAGCCCAAGTTCTCTCAGAAGTCTCTAAGAGAGAGACTGGCAGAGGAGGGGGAAAGAGAGGAAGGAAAGGACACCAAAAAGAGGAGTGAAGGGAAATAAAGACCAGTTCCACCATTTTGCCTCATTGGCTAACCTCTCCTTTTACTCTGGAGAAAAGTAAAGACTTTGGGAACAATGGTGGGAAAAGATCATAGAATGTTTAGCATTCAAATGGACCTTAGAGATCATATGGGTAAACCTTGT
The DNA here is from genome assembly GCA_028646595.1 of Phalanger gymnotis. Lineage (NCBI taxonomy): Eukaryota > Metazoa > Chordata > Mammalia > Diprotodontia > Phalangeridae > Phalanger > Phalanger gymnotis. The sequence continues at coordinate 8,415 of JAQQSZ010010875.1, forward strand.
CATCTTCAATAATATTATCCTCATTCATTTGAGTCATGTTCAGAGTCTGACAGGAAAATGAAACAGCCCAAAATAGTGTCTAATGGACATTAGAGTCCCTGAGATACTAATAGGGCCAGAGTCATGAGCTGTGTAGATTGTCTGTGGAGGGTTCATGGGGGCAACAGACACATATGAAAATTGCCCAAGAAAGAGTTTATGTCATGATGAAGAATAGCCAGATTAGTTTGGCTGGACTGTGGAATGTATGAAGGGGAGTTATATGTAAGGCTGAAAAGACAGGTTGGAGCCAGGTTGTGAAAGACTCTAAACACGGAACAAGGAAGTTTGTATTTGGCCTGAGAAGTAATAGTGACCCACTGGAGTGAAGAGAGAGGAGTGACATGGTCAGACTTGTGATTTAGGAAAATCACTTTGGTGGCTCTGTGGATGAGGGATTAGAGAGGCAAGGAGATGAAGTAGAGGCCATTGCAAAAGTCCAGGTGATTCACATTCCCATTTTCTGATTTTTTACAAAATATTTATAAAACATACACACATCAACAGCATTCTTGTTGAAGCCATGAGAATGGAGCAGAATGGCTTTTGCAAATTGTAATTATTACACAATTGACTGAATGGTATAATTCTGAGGTGGTAAAAACATGGCCATTAGACCCCACGTGGGAACCAACACCCCCAATGAGGCCTGAACCAGATTAAAATGTAACTGGGAAACATTTAACAAAATAAATAAAAATATGATGAAATATAATAATATGCTTTAAAATAAAGTCAATTTGAGGCCTGCAGGGAACCTAATGTAGAGTTTAGTGGCCTCGATTCTATTTGAGTTTGAGACCACTGGTGTGGATTGTACAATCTCACCTTGCATTATTGTTCACTGACCATTAAAAAGGCATTTGACTTAATTGAGCAAAACTCTGCCTTGGAGACTTTTCCACAATAGGATGTTTTCCATTCACACATGTCACAATTGTCCAAGATCTCCTGAAGGATGTAGCAACAAACTTTCGTGCAAAGACCCTTTGATTATTCATGTGAAGGGAGGCATGTAATACTATATGCTAACAAAAGATGATAGCCACAGTCATGGAGAAAGCCTGGCCCAGACTCACAATGGAAGTCTTTCCCTAGAAATAGTGAGGCCCTCCAGATTGTGCTGTTTTGAGCCTCGAGACGTTGGAGTTCAATGATCGAACTATCTCTTAAATGAAATCCAGGGTCATTCAAAGGAATTTGGTCTAACCATCCACATTAAAAAAAACAAACCAAAAAACCCACCAAGTGGATGATAAATATGTATTTTATATATCCAGTTCATTCATTAATACACATATCTTAGAGATTCACTACAAATGAACAAAAACCTGGGCCCAGAACTGAACAGGAGGAAGGGAGAGGGCTGGCTTTCTTTTAGGAATTATTGAAATATTTTAATGCCCCCAAACTTCTCCCTGTCACGAAGACCCATTTTTAAACTGTTTTTCCAGTGATGCTATGTATTGTATGACTGAGTCATACGATACCATAGTCTCCAAAGATTTAAAGTTGTGGGTCACCAAAAGGGCAATGCAAAACTGTGTGGCAATGGTGAGCAAGCTGCAATATATAACTGACAAATAATTGCAGAAGGAAATCAGGGCAAATGATACTATCATCTAGATATGTGGTCAGAAAAGCACATGGGCTGGTCTTGTAGTAAGATAAGGGATGACCAATAGACAGCCTGTATATTCCATTGGTATCCACACAATGTCCTAAGATCTAGAGGAGAGACTCCAGAACATTGGGTGTGGCCCTTGTGAAAGATTTAGAGAACTTGGACAAGAGTCTCAGAAAATGGAAAAGTACAGATGAGTTGCCTTCTCTACCACTGGAGGGAGTACCCACATTGAAGAGATCACAGATTCATTGAAATGGAGGTGGAGAGAGGGGAGCATACCTCAATACAGTTTTTGTTGTTTTAAAAATCTCTAAGTCAACCAAAATGGCTGAAGACACTGTTATTATTCAAAGTATACGATTGAGAGGTTTGGAGCTCTCTGCCACAAGTAAGATACAAGAAATCAAATGATCTACATGAACATTTTGTTTGGGCTTTCCTTTTAGCCTTAAATAACATGTATTTAACTCCTGATGGCATGATTATCATGGGAAACCATCAGGAATTTCTACAGCCTAGATTGTATAAAGCTGTCTTTTTCAACTATATTTCTTTAAAATACAAGTACATGCTTCCCCATTCACCCTTTCTTCTGTAGTCTTTTTATTAAAAGAAGTGGCTCTGGGCAGGGAAGGGAGGGATATATTAAAAATGAAGATAAAACAAAAAACAAAAACTGAAGGTGAAAACCAAAAAAAAAGGAGGGGATATCAATAAAATTAAGATAAAAAATGTTTTATAAAGAATAGGGTCAAAAAGAATTGGAAACTGAGAGGAAGTCCTTAAATTGTGGAATAGCTAAACAAGTTGTGGTATATGAATGTGACAGAATACTATTGTGCTTTAAGAAATGGTGAAGGGGATGGTTTCAGAAAAACCTGGAAAGATTTGTATGAACTGATGCAAAGTGAAGTGAGTAAAACCAAGAGAACAATCTACACAGTGATAGCAATATTTCAAAGATAATCAACTTTGAAAGATTTAGTAGCTCCAATCAACCACAAATCTAAAGAACTTATGATAATTGAACCTCATTTTTCCTCTTTTTTCTTTTTCTTGCTGATTTTTTAAACACGACTAATATAGATATTTGTTTTGTATAACTATACACATTTGTAACAGATTTTGTTTTTCTTGCCTTCTCAATGGGTGGGGAAAGGGGAGGAGAAGGGAGAATATTTGGATCTGAAAATAAAATAAAATTGAATTTTTAAAATGAATAGGGTCAATATTGGCTTACTACTGGGGGGGGGAGGGGGAATAAAACACAATGTAGGTATACTATGTCAAAGTTTTCAGGACTTCATTCTCAGTGAGAAGGTTCACATCTTTTCATGAGCCCAGGCAGGGTCTTCGCTCACTTAATCTCTCTGAGTCTCAGTTTCCTCATCTCTAAATGAAGGAATTGGTCTAAGATCACTGTTCTTGTCCTTTGACAGTCTAGCAATGGATTCCTTCTCAGAATAATGTTTTTTTAATGCAAAAAAGGTAAAATACATAGGATTACAAAGAAAATTAATTATATCGAAATGTAGTTATAAAAAAATAAGGGGAGCCAAAATGGTGGCTGGAAAGCAGGGACTTGCTTAAGCTCTCCCCCAGGTCCCCCAAACACATGTAAAAATGGCTCTGAACAAATTCTAGAGCTGCAGAACCCAAGAAATAACAGAGGAAAGCAGGGCTCCAGCCAAGGAAAGCCTGGATGGTCTCAGGGAAGGGTCTATCACATGGAGCTGGGAGCAGAGTGGAGCATAGCCCAGCTGGAGGCCACGCCAGGACCAACCAGACCAGGAACCAGGCGGAACATGTGGTAGGGCCCTGAATCATTGAGCTATGGCACTTACCAGACTTCTCAACCTACACACGCCAAAGACAACAGAGAAGGCTAGTGGGAAAAACTGCTGGAACAGAGTGAAAGGAGTGTGCAGTTGGCCCCAGCTCTGGGGGCATGGAATTGGTGCAGCTCTGGGGCTGCTTCCAGAGCTTCAGCTGCAGTTGCTTCCAGCCCCAGGCCCACCTGGTGGGAGGAATTAAGTGGCACATCAGAGCAGGAGTGCAGAGCCTGCTTGGATCTCAGTCATGGTCTGGGTTGGCAGTTCTTGGGGGAGGAGGAGCACTCCTGTGGCAGAGCTTGCTATGTAGAAGTGGCTCTGAAAACAGCAGCTCAGCCCCTAAAGCTTGGGACAAAGTACTCTCTACTCTATAAGCAGTCATACCTTGACAAAAAGCTCAAGGGTCAAGTAGTTGGCTGGGAACATGAACAGGCAGTGAAAGCACACCCAGATTCAGACTCAGACTTTGGAATCTTTTTTTTTTT
>JAQQSZ010010876.1:0-12397 GCA_028646595.1 Phalanger gymnotis
GCTCCCGAGAGTAATTTGGGATCACTGAAAGCTGTGAACATTCTTCTAAGTGCAATAGTCACCTTTCCTCTCCCACTCATTTCTGGGCCTGTCTCATTGTTCATCTGCATGTATGTGTCTGTATGTGTACTGACCGAACGACTCAATGAAGCTATTCTGTGATGGGTCTGTTAAACGTGCTGGATGGATGTCCATCCAGAATATATTGTAGTCTAGATAACAGTCATTCTATCTGCTTGGTCTTTCCTGTGTGTAATACTACACAGACAGTTCTGACTGGTTATGGAGCACACTAATCCAGTGCTTGATGCAATTAGGACAGTATCTTTCATCTGCAGACAGGAATATATGGAAAATGTCGTCATTTTTAGAGAATCCACTTCTATTTGGATTCCATGCAGGACATCGTCCATAAACGTGACAAACCTCTTTGGTGACCATATATCCTTCTGTTGCATGCCTCACTTGATATTGATAATCAGACGATTTATTGAATAAAATTCTCTATGTCATTGAGTCTATCAATGATCTTAATATATGCACAAGAAAAGAAGATAATAGAACATTTTTGAATAACTTTATCACAAACACATTTGTGTCCATTTTATTTGAAACAATTAAAATAGATGATTTGTAGTTAGTTTCCTAAATTCTTAAATGTTGATAAAATGCTTTATCCGGCTCAATAATTATGGAGAGATACTTGTTAACTGACCAAATCATGAAATCTGTTTCAACCTAACTGCTTAGCATTTTGTGAAGATTTTCTCAAAAAGAATCACAGAAAGTTAGAGGTAGGTAGAATTTGAGAAATAGCATTAAATCCAAGACCTCTATTTTAGAGATGTGAAAATCAAGAGGTTAAATAACTACAAAAAAGATCTTTTGGGAGAACTGACTGATTTTGAGGATATGCCATATTAAAGGGTTTTTGATATAAGTTTGATTCATAGGTCAGTTATCCTTCCTGAAACAAAATAGGTGCTTATTTTTTTTCTCTCACAAGAGTACTGTTTGTATAATTTAAAAATTTAATTAGATTTTACATGTGTGTGATAACTACAGAAATATGTAAGTGTACAGAGTAAAGTCTGTAGTTCACATTATATAACTTTTCTATTAGTAATTCTTAGCAACTTGGGATGCTACTTTTCTGACCAAAACAACAGAAAAAAGGAGACAAGTTGTTTTCTTGAGATGTTAAAATAGTGGCTACGGAGAATCCCCAGAATCTTTACTTTGTGTTTGTGGTGGCTATGTCAATTATTTTATGAATCTAGGTACCTGCCCAGCAGATGGAAAACTGGATTCACATAAACCCATTTAGAAATTTATGAACAAGACAAGAATGGGGGAATTTCCATCCTTACCTGGTCTCTGTAGCTTTGCTCTTACTAATGAAGCAATGTGCCAGGAACATTACATATACTTAGTTATTCTCCCGAACGAGTGGCAGTTCCTAATGCCTTCTTTCGATACTTCTATTTTCAATCCCTACTCACCCCTCCAATGTCCATGTTCACTATTTGTGAATAGTACACAAAGCAACTAGCAGGCATTCTATAAACATATGGTTGATAAGCCTGCCTGGCCAAGGAACATGAAAGAAAGGGGAAAAGGAAGGACTTTTGTGACCAGGGAACGTATTGGTGTGCAAGAAAGAACTGGTAGCAGACAATACACCCTATACTCTGATATCTTCACTACATCTACAAGACAAGTTGGGTGCTCTGGAATGCTGCATTAACTCCTTCAGGTCACTAGTACTCTGTAAGAAATTAATGTTTCTGTATACGAAATGATTGGAACAGAGCAATAATGCACTTCCACAAGTACTCAATGTTCCCAGAATGTAGTTCGCATATTGGCAAAATCTTAAATAAACATGTGACATTCAGCGTCAACAGAAACTCAGTTGTATAGTATCAGCCATAAAGATACCATTTGCTAAGAGATTTGCCAGCATGTTTGTACGTGTTATACCTTTTATTTACAAAGGGTGATCTGGTTCAAAACCCTCAGGTTTAACATCACTGTTTATATATGCTCCTGGATGAAGTGCAAACATTTGGATGTTCATTCATCTGAATAATGTCACCAGTAAAAAACTTCCATTATTGCTAATAAAACAATAGCAGCAGTATTTATATTGTGCTATGAGCTTCCAAACTGTTTCACAATAATTAATTAGTAAATGACATGACAAATGCTATCTCCATGCTCTCTTTTTAATAAACTATCATGCACTAGGCACTCAATGAGAATGAAATGAAATCAGCATAGATCTCACCTAATTAGAGAACATCTCATATTAGAATACAGTATTGAAAACTCAGTAATGATTTTCAGTGGACAAGTTCTCGTACTATGTTCTAACAAGACTCCTCAGGCTTACTGAATGTCTTTGAAATATAAGTTTGTGTGACTTCATACTTCTGCCTCAAGGCTATGTCTTTATTTTTAATTAACAGAAAATACCTAATTTATGGGGGGATATTTAAATTGATTGGTTCAGTTCAGACTATAATTATACATATGTCTATAGCTTACAAAAGTTAAATGCAAGGGAACAATTTTTTTTTTTTAATTTTAGGTTCAAAGAGTATATCTAAAGAGCATTATCCAATGGGTGGGTACCAAATGAAGTATTTATGAAAGTAGGTGTCTTATTGTCATAATTTTGGGGGGTTATAAACATTTAAATAATCTATATTTGTAGGGTGATATCTTGGAGATTACTTTACTATCAATATACAGAAGTAATAACTTGGGTAGATAGCATTACCTATGAAAGGTCCATCCCCATCTGCTATTCTTGCTGAAAGCTTTTCATGCCCCAGTAAACTCAGTAAATATCAGAAGATAAAGCATAAGCCTACTACGCCACGGATTTACTTCTAATGTCTCCTCAAAGTGCAGCCCGATGCAACGATTACAAATGATTTTCTTCTAATGTCATTTTACATAACCCTTTTTTCTGCATGAGTAGTTAGTGCCGAATGAATGAATGAATGCCATTAAAACAGTTAATCATTATCTGGGACAGTGGCCTTCCTCCCTCCTCAACTAGGAATCTCCATGACAAAGGCCAAGACACCAAAACGTCAGGGCTGCCTCAGTGTCCTATTTCAAACAGTAATTTTTTATGTAAATGAACCTGCTGGGCAGCTCCTTCTGTGACCTTGAGATGCCCTTATCTAAACTGACTATGATCCAATGAGGCCTTGCATCTAGTTGAAGCTCATTATTACCTAGGATATGCAATCAATTTCACTAATTAAAGAGAATTTTCTACTCTAAAGAACACAAAACAGATTTATTTTTACATCTATTCATATGGTTTAAAGATCACACTATATGTTTTTATTAATTAGCCAAGTTTTTCATATGCAGAAATGCAAATATAAAAAAAAAAAACTAAGACCTGAATGTTTTACATTCAACATAAATTATACAGTTAAGGGTGACATTATGACACAAAGTTTAAATCACACAGTAGAGCCTAGCTCTTTTCTAAACTTGTTACTGTGCTAAGTGCCCAAATTTTTAAACAGATATGATTTTCATGTCTAAGAGTAGCTTTATTATTTCCAAGTATTCTAAATCAATTTATTCTTCTAGTATCATCTACTATATGACATAAAAATGCAAATACTTAAAAACATCTGATCCAACCAGCCTTACTGAGCTACTCCACACCAAAAGCTGAAACAACCTACTGACATGGTTTTGATAACTGAGTATAAAGAGCTGCAACTGCCTACTAGCATTTACTATTAACCAAGGTCACATACAAATCTGCTTATAGTTTTCAGCCCATATTTATAATACACTTACTTTGTTTTTGCTAAAGAATACTGCTTTTTTCCTCAATTATGCATGAGACTGGTCACACTTTCCTACCTATTATACTGACTTTGTGAAAAATAAATTTAGGAATGTCCTCACACCTCAGTAGCAGGAAGGTCAAGAAGAGGGGCAAACTTGAGAAGGTAACTCGTTCTTTATATGGAAAAAATAAGGAATGGCAGTCCACCAAAACCATTTCTGTGGGTTGTAGAAAGGACAAAGAACAACTAAAAGAAGATATTTCAGCTTTACTTTAAATTCCCTTCCTACTGTACGGTTTCAGTCCCATTATTTGTAAAAAAGAGTCACTGGGCATGGAACTTGTTGGAAGCAAAAACTCTCTGTGTCCTGTTTTAGGTCTGCCCAATTTTTTTTTTTCCCGTTGCTTTTGAACAAAGCCTTTGCCTTCTGTACTTATCTTTATGTTGGAAAAAAAATAATTTACTTTGCTTTAGTGAGATTTTTTAAAAAAATTAGCAAAACCCTGTGGAAAATGTTAAAGTTTCAATTTTCTTCTCAGAAAAAAAAATACCAAACATAGTTATATTCCAGTGGACATTAAACATTATTTTCTCCATACATCAAAGCCTTCTGTTGAGAGCCATTGTACTAGTGTCATACACATAATATTTTGTGTGATTTAAAAAAAAAACAACCATGTCATGTACCCTACAGACTCTCAATCCATTGGGTAATTCCTTAATTAGGCAGATTTCTGAAACATGTATTATGTACACAACAGACTGGAACGTCTCCTTTGGAGCATTTTCTAGTCTATCGGGTGATTACATCATTAAGCCACACATGCTACGTAGAACAAATTCCTTATGAAAATTCATGAAAAAATGTACAGCACATCATTAACATGCAGAAGTCATACATGCTTTTGATATTTTGGCTGATTTTTAAAAATCCATATGAAACAATTAGATAAGACCGTGTACACATTAGAAAGGTGTTGCTGGTAAAATAAAAAAAAAAGCTAAAATTTTATTTCTCATTGTTTGGTCAGGAGTTATTTTACTGGATGATATGTTATTGAATAGAAATGTTCATTCTAAATTCAGCAGAGTTGCTTTATGGCTTTGGTACTTGGCATATACAGTTAAATCCCCTTCCCCCCAACTGGGAAATTCAAGTTCTAAAAACCAAAGGGCTAAAACTTGTAAATGACCACAGTGATAACCATTATGGTTATTCAAGCTACGGCATTCTAAATATATATGTCTTCTTTTGTATACATACATGTGGTGTCAGTGTGAGATTATGTGTGTATATCTTCGATCATACAACATTCCCTAAAACAGAACAGATATCAATTGCTGTACAAATCCCACTGTTGAATATATAGATAATAATTATTTTTTTATTTCTAAAGCACTAGACAAAATCTAAAAAACTACTTAATGGAGAATGAAATATAACTATCTGGTAATGTGCAATGCAGGAAGAGAAACATTAAACATTTTTTGGTAGAAGAGAACAAAAATGAAAATCCCAGTGAGTAGAGAACAATGAACATATGCAAGACAGTAGGGATAAGAGTAATTCACTCTCTGAATGCTTCAAAATCTTCATGGCTTAAAAAGCATCCCAATTTTCTCCAAAGGTGGTGGCATTTATTCACTGGCCCATAGCTAATTTTACATGGAATGCAAAAATGTTAGTTTAAGTTTAATTTACCACCCTATTTAAATATTTCCAATGTAGCGCTCAAACTACAGACCTCTCCTCTGTCGATTTTAATTTTAAAGTAAGTTAGCAAAGGCTTCCTTCTAATCCCCCAGAGACTACCTACATAGTGACACAAACGCCAAATTTATGACAGCAACATAAATGCTCTTCTTAAGTAATATGCAACATTAAGTGAAATCGTTTCCTGGAAAGATATTAGAGGTATCTATATTTTATTTGCCACCTTAAACATATCTGGGTCTTTATGACCTTATTTTTAAAATGTATTTCCTTTTTATATTTCCTGGTGCAAATGGACTGCATAAATAAGCAATGTGCTATGAGGCTTCAGACTAGCCGATAAACCCTTTCAATTTTCATGCCAGCTTCTTCTTTTGTAATTCAAATCTGGCTGAAAACTGGCAGCTCTGAAAACTGAAACAAGCGCTGCCACAAATACCTTGTAATGCTATCGACCTTGTCTGCCCATGCAGTGAGAAAGGGGGATGCGTATGTGTCTGCAGTCATCCAGATAACACAACTCATTTTTTTGGGGGGATAACAGAAACCAGCCCCGGACTGTGCACCCAAAGCAGTCATTACCAGGCAAGCCGGAGAATAAGTCTCTTCAAAATACACAGTGCATTTAAAAACCATATACAAGGCTCAGCCACTGCTTTCATTACCAATTTTAATTTAGCTCCTTCAGTTTGCCAGCCAGATAAACTCTTTAGTGCTGTTTTTAATCTATTTGCCACATTTTATGTTTAAGATTATAGTAATATGGGACAGGAGAAGGAATCACTTTTAGGGGAAATAAAGAAATAGATCCGTTTATCAGCGCCCATCAGAAAGTTCATTAATCAGCCAGGCTTTGTGCCCTCTAAATTGAAAGGTTAAATAATCCTCTCAGGAATATTTCTCGGCCCCTCCGCCAATTGTCCAGAGAGGAGCTGCCATTCACAGCACTCGGGATCGGTGACAGGGTATTTTACCACTGTTTGGACCTCAAACAATGACGGACAAATGGCCTGGTTTACAAAGAAACCTTTTAGTACATGGATAGAAAAGGACCACAAGCTTTGAAGCCTGTGGAGGGATGAGGAGGGCGTGGAGAAAGGATGTGGGGGGAGGGGATGAGAAAGGAAGAAAACATATACAAACACATGTGTGCGTGTGTATGAGTGTGTAAATCCATGTATGTTTTATCTTGATTTTTATTAGTGACTAAAGCATATATGTTAATGTATATTTAAGATACATTAAAAGATACATACGTAAACCTTGTATTCAAATATATGTATACATTTTATATCAAACTGTATACAAACCTATTAGAACTATTTGTAAAATCAGAAGGTGAATGTAACCAAACAAACCCTGAGGTTTTCATTTTTACTGTTATTCTAAATGACTCACAGCCTTCCTTTTCTCTAAGTTCTGTTTACTCTGATGAAATACTCTTGAACATAAGACACAAAAGCTGGAAATAACATAGCTGCAATAACCCACTCAAAAGGTAGGAAGGATTGTGTTAAAATATGCTCAATTTTGTCTGTTACTCTCAGAATAATAAACAAATGTAAAATAAAAATGCTAGCTGAAGGGAGGTAAATCAAATACTTTAAGACAATTTAAAATTCTTTACTCCCTTATTTGCTGCCATTTCAACATAGCTAAAGGAATCCAGAAAACATTTTACGAAGATCTAATATCATAACATCTTCCCAGGAATTTTGCTGGTTTTTGGCATTAGTAATGTATAGGCATCCATGTAACCATTAAATATAAGACTGAAAGGGTTTTACTTGAAGTAGAATAACCCGAAGTTATTTTTTCTTATTTGTAAATAGGAGATTGAGATGATTTATTATATACCCTGTTCTAGGTAGGAAGTTTCATTTGTAATTTTTTTTGATGGTAGGATTAAGATGAGAACATTTTCCTCAACATATATACAAGAATCCAAGATTTACAGGATTCTATTTGCTTATAAGTGACTATCATTTCCACATGAAATATAAAATATACTATTCACTTGTATCCCCCCCCCAAATTATCCTATCGTGTTTTTAAAATAGGATATATTTTATACTGCCATCTCCATTTAAAAAAGGGTTGTCATAAAGATTTCTTGTTATATTATTGGATAAAATGATTAGTCCTTATAATGGCTCATAAGATAAATCAAATAAAGAAAAAAAAATTCAGTTCTTTGCAATGGCAAAACTAAACCTCAACTTCACAGAAAGCAAGTCTATTTTTTCAAGATATCTTTCAGAAATCATAGTGCCAAGTTAATTGTTCTTCCTCCTCTCTGACAGAATGTAAGCTCCATGAGGGCAAGGATTGTTTCTTTTTTAACTTTGTATCTCATGAAGTACAGAGTAAGCTCTTAATCCCTTGTTCCCTTATCCTAGTGAGACTACTTCTTGCCAAACTCCAACCCTGCAATATCCCCACTAACTGCTATCTAGGCTTCTACTCAGGTGCTGCTGATCAGAACTGAAAAAAAAAAAATGATCAATCCATGCTGATAGGTTCCACTACAAATTTATGTCAGCCAATCAAATCAACAAGTATTTGTTAAATAACTACAATGCATCGGTCATTATGCTAATTGCTGGGTACATAAAGAAAGGCAAAAGCAGGCTCTGCTCTCATGGTGCTCACAGTCTAAGTGAGGAGATAACATGCAATTATATACAAATGAAATATATACAGGATAACTTGGAGATAATCTCAAAAGGAAGGTACCATAATTAGAGGGGATGAGGAAGGAATTTTTGCAAAAGGTGTGATTTTACTTATAAAAAAGACAGGGAAACTTTCAAGGCCTGGGAGATAGTCACTGAAATTGCATAGAGCTGGAAGATGTAGTGGAACAGCAGAGGCCAGTGTCATTGGATGACAGAATACAAAGAAGGGGAGTAAAGGGTAAGAAGACTGAAAAGCCAGAAAAGGGCCAGGTAATGAAAGACATTAAAAGCTGAACAGAATGTTTTATATTTGATCTTAGAGGGAACAGCAAACCACTGTAATTTATTAAATAGTGGGGTGACATGGTCAGATCTCCATTTTAGGAAGATCATTTCTACAGCTGAATGGAAGTGCTAATCTTGAATTGGTCCCTCACTGCAGCAAGGAAATCTTCCCAATCGATTTCCTATCCTGCTATTCCAAACCTATTTTTTTTTTGTCCTGAAGCTTCCCATGTCACGTTCTGTCACTATTTTCTCAGCTGAAGCCTCCCTTCCTATTTCACCAAAAAGATTGAGGCCGTTCATCAAGAACCTCTGGTTCTCTCTTCTGCCTCATCTCATATCACCCGGCCATTTTTTCTAACTTTCTTCTTTCAATTTAGTCTACAAGGAGGGGGGCCCTGCTGCTTGCCAAGGTTAACAATTCTATAGGCACCCAAGATCTCACCCCACTCCTATATTCTTTAGCAGACTGCCCTCATCATCTCCACTTCTCGAATTGTAAAGCTATCCCTATCAGTTAGTTCCTTGCTGCTTCAAGTCTTTTATCCTTAAAAAACCAAACCAAAACAAAAACCTCATTAGATCCCACTACCCTTACTATCATCTTGTATTTCTCTTTTCCTTCTCAGCTAAATTCCTCAAAAAAGCTGCTAGCTATGTGCTGCATTGTACAGAATGGAGTCAGGAAGACCTGAGTTCAAATGCAGCCCTACATACTTACTAGCTGTAGGCAAGTCATTTAACCTCTACTTCCATTTCCTCAACTGTAAATGGGGGTTTTAATAGTACTTACCTCTTAAAGCTGTTGTGAGGATCGACTTTGATAATATTTGTAAAGCATTCAGCATAGTGCCTGGCACATGGGTGCATAACAAATGCTTGTTCCCTTTTCTTCTTCTACTCAATGCCTCCACCTCTCTCGCTTCCTTCTAAACTCTCTGTATTGTTTAAATGAAACTGCTCTCACAAAGTTACTAATAATCTCTTAATTGCTAAATCTAATGGCCTTTTCTCAATCTTCATCCTTCCCAACCTCTCTGGAGCACTGGACACTTTCCGCTCTGGGATACTCTCTAATAGCTGAGTGGGTACTACTACCTCACTCAAAGTGAGAACCTGAAAAGGCCTTAGCCTGAAAGGGCCAGGGTCTCCTAATGCATCCTAGGTCATCTCTAGTCATCCTGATGAATATTTGGCCACTGGACTCAGATGGCTCTGGAGGAGAAAGTGAGGCTGGTGACCTTGCACTGCCCTCCCTCACTCAAATCAAAGTCAACTGCAAGTCATGTCTTCATTTCCCTGATGTTATGGTCCTCTTTGAAAACAAAGGACAAACATAAGACAAACAAAACAAACAAAAACAAGACAAACAAAAGGACAAACCTTACCATTTTCCTAGGGTCCTTTGCAGGTTCTTTCCAATACCTTTGGATGTCCCCCAAACCTGTGTTCTAGGCCCCCTTTTCTTTTCTTGATATACTCACTCTGTAATCTCCTCAGCTCCCATGGGTTCAATAATCATCTCTATGTGGATGATTCCTAGATCCTAATTCCTAATCTGACATATAGTTCCATACCACCTATTGCACACTTCAGCATCTCAAAATTAAACATGTCCAAAACAGAACTCCTTTCTCCTTCCCCACCCCTTCTTCTAAACTTCAACAATACCTCCATTCTTTCAGTTACCCAGGTTCACAAACTTCATGTCACCCTCATCTCACTTACCTGACACTTCCAATCAATTGCCACATCTTGTATTTTCTTCCTGTATAAACATCTCTTGCTTATGTCCCCTTCTTTCCAAGATACAACTATCATCCTAGTTCAGGCTCTTACTACCTCTGGCCTATATTAGTGCAGCAGCCCTCTAATTGTACCCTCTGCCTCAAGTTTCTCCATCTAGTCTCCATTTGGGCTACCAAAATGATTTTCCTAAAATACAAGTCTGACCATATCTCTCTCCCTACTCTTTAAACTCCAATGGCTTGATATTGCCTCTAGAACAAAATATAAATTCCTGTTCAACATTTATAGCTCTCTACAACCTGGCCCTATTCCTACGTTTTCAATCTTTTAACTCATGACTCCCCTCCATGTACTCAATGATCTAGCCAATTTGTTCTGCATATACCACTCCTGTCCATCTTTGTGGCTTTGCACTGGCTCTCCCTCAAGCATGGAACACTCTCCCTCTTGAACTCTGCCTGTGGGGATCCTTGGTATCCTCTAAGATTCAGTTCTTAAAAGGGCACTTCTTGAAGGGGCCTTTTCCTGGTTCTCCTGTCTCTTAGTTTTTTTCCCTATATAGGGCTATCTTTTATCTTTTTTCTATGTATCTTATATGTACTGATTTAGTTAGTCAGTCAACAAGTATGTATTAGGTGACTACTATGTGCCAGGTACCACATTAAGTTCTGAAAATATAAAGAAAGGAGAAGTTAGCCTCTGTTCTCAAGTGGCTCCCTCCAATGAGGGAGACAACATGCAGACAATTACGTATAAACAGGATATATTCAGGGATGGTCTCTGAGGGAAGACATTAAGATTAGGGAGATTAAGATTATGCACATGCTGTTTCCTTCGTTAGAATGCTTCTTACAGATGGGGGCTGTTTTTGTTTTTTCTTAAAACAGTGTCTGGCACATAGTTACCTAATAAACCATTGAGGAAACACTTGTTGATTGAGTTCCTAGAACTCCCTAAATATCTATAAAACAGAATTCTAAAATGTCAAATTTGCAATGCAGCAAAAACTCTTATATGCACTTCTACAGATGGAAGAGAAATACTGCAAATACATCAAAAGTAAAAACTGAGGCAAATAATGTTAACTAGGAAAATGATCACTGTATATTAATATCAAATTAAAAAATAATACTGCAGACTTTGAATGGAATGGTCTGTATGGATTTTCCTGATCCAAACTAATAGAAAGTCCCTCCTCATTTTAAGCTCCATCATTCAAAGGAACATCTCTAAAGTGTAGAGCATCCATGAGTTAATTACAAGTCAGTGATATACCTCTAAAGGAGGTGATAAGCAATAGAGAAGGCTAATTCCTAAGCATTTGTTTAGGAATTCAGTCTGCTGTTAAGGGCTAGTTCTAAAATAACATCTCCTCTTACTCAGGACTTGTGAGGGGAAGAGGGAAAATCCCAGGAGATGGAGTATTAACAGTGGGAAATTTGTATATTACTAGATCCAGGTTAAAAGTATAAATTATGGGGGTGCAGCTAGGTGGTGCAGTGAGTAGAGCACTGGCCCTGGAGTCAGGAGGACTTGAGTTCAAATCCGGCCTCAGACACTTGACACACCTTCTAGCTGTGTGACCTTGGGCAAGTCACTTAACCCCAACTGCCCTGCCAAAAAAACAAAACAAAACAAAAGTATAAATTATGATAATGTAAACCAAAGGTTTCAACACATAAACAATGAAGGAATACTATATCATGACTTGGAATATAATTTATCCAATGGAAAATTTTTGTGGGATTGTGTTGGTAAGCAAAATGGGCTCTTAGCACTTAGTTCAACAAGTGCCCTTGAAGAGTTTGGCTTTTGTTTGCTTTGAGTAATTCAGTGTATTTCATTGAGCCTTACTAGGTGCTAAGCCCCAGGCCTAAACCCCTATTAGGGGTAAAACCTATGTGCGTGTGGATTGGTAACTAAGGTGGGGCCCAAGGTGGGGCTAACTCAGGGGAGGGCCTAGTTTTACACATGAGTTTGAGTGATAGGTTTGGGACATCAGAGGCTCTTAGACCACGTGGGTTTAAGTTGCCTCTTTGTGATGATTTGGGGTCACATGGGTGAGTCACATGTGTGACTCACCCCTGAAGCTGAAAAAGCTATAAAACCAGGTGTTGGCCTTCTCTTTTTTGGAGCTCTTA
>JAQQSZ010010877.1:0-12397 GCA_028646595.1 Phalanger gymnotis
ACAACCCTGGTAGATAGAAGCTTTTATTCTCCCCACTTTACAGATAAGGAAACTTGAGGCACTGAGGGGTTAGGTGACTTGCCCGCACAACCAGTAAATATATTAGGCAAGATTTGAACTTAGGTCTTCCTGACTTCCAAGTCTAGCGCTCTGTGCGTTGTGTGACCTGGATGCCTTAGTGGCTCTGGATTTTAAGTGCCTTCTTTCGAGTCATCATGGGGTGGCGACTTGAGTTCTGGATGTGGGGCCGTCCCACTTCTGGCCTTTGCTGACTCTGCAGTGCTAAAATGGAGGATAGTAATATTTCTAGGACCTGCCTCAGAGGTTGTGGTGAAGCCCAAGTCTAAGGGCTTTGGCAAGTCTGCAAGGTCTATAGAAGTTGTCATCTGGTCATTTTTCAGTCGTGCCTGACTCTTCACAACCCCACTTTGGGTTTTCTTGACAGAGATACTGCAGTGGTTTTGCCATTTCCTTTTCCTGCTCATTTTACAGATGAGGAAACTTGGGCAAACAGGGCGAAGCGACTTGCCCAGGGTCACACAGCTAGTAAGTGTCTGAGGATGGAAACTCAGGTCTTTCTGTCTCCAGGCCCAGCACTTTTTTAATACACCATGGCGCCACATAGTGGTCACTATAGAAATAGCAGCTCTCATTATGATTTCTGTAAGACATGCATGCTTTCTCTTTAGTGTCCCTCACTGCCTTCTACTGCATTCTGGTGACATTTGGGAGTATGAATACTCCTCTAAGAGGAGGATAGGGGTAATCAATGCCTAGATACCACAGAACTATGGTAGAGACACAACTTATTCTTTGAAGATATATAGGTTGGCCCCCTAGCCTTGGGCAGAGGACCTGGATTCTAATCCCAGCTTTGCTATTGGCTAGCTGTGTGACATTAGGCAAGTAAATCCCTCCCCCTCCCCGAGCCTCAGTTTCCCCCCAAGAGAGGGAGCTGTACTAGGGCATCTCCAAGTCCTCCCAGGCTCTTAATTCTATGAGTGGTCCCTTTCCTGGGCTCAGGAAAATGCCCCAGGCTCCCCCGTAACCTCCTTCCTTCCAATTTCCCCCAGCTTTATTTACTCGGTGCTGGTGATTGTCTCTGCCGGACTGTACCTGGCAGGGATCGAAGCCTACCTGGCGGTCATGGTCTTTGCCCTGGTCCTGGGTTGGATGAATGCCCTCTACTTCACTCGGGGACTGAAGCTGACGGGGACCTACAGCATCATGATCCAGAAGGTGGGCTGGGGCCCAGGTTTGCATGCCTACGTAGCAGCTAGTGGTGGAGTGGTTAGATCATTCGATGGGGAGCCAGGAAAGCCTGGGTTTGAATCCCTCCTCAGACATTCCCTAGCTATGTGGCCCTGAACCAGCCAATAGCCTTGTGTGAGCCTCAGTTTCCCCAAACCCCAAATGCGGCTGATAATAATAACTGTAGCTCTTATCATCTGTCAATGAGTAACTCATTGAATGGGACAATATAGAAGAAGCATACAATTGGGGAAAAGGGAGGCAAATTTTAAGTCTTCTTCCTTTCCCTTCGCATCCTGCCTGGGCATCTCAGATCCTGTTCAAAGACCTTTTCCGTTTCCTGTTGGTCTATCTCCTCTTCATGATTGGCTATGCTTCAGGTAAGCTCTGGGCTGCCAGGTGTGATCTGCAGGATGGGGACATGGAGCCAGAGGGGAGTTTTGGGGGACTGTCTCACCATCCAATTGGCATGGTGTAATGGAACAGGTCAGAGGAGCTATTTTCAAATCCTACCTCTGCCCATTTACTGTCTGTGTGACCCTGGGTAAGTCATTTATGTTCTCTGTGCCTCAGTTTCCCCATCTGTAAAATAATTTATAATCTGTAACCTGGATGTCATAGGATCATAGACTCAGAGAAAAGGGACCTCAAGAGTCACTGAGCCTTAATTCTCTCATTTTACTGATGGGGCTTTCTAAGGCTACACAATAAATGTCTCAGTCTTCTGTAATGTTGGGACCGAATTGAATGCCCTCTAAGGTCTGTTCCAGGTCTAAATCTGTAACCTTTAGGTCAATGGCATCCATGTATATGTGCCACCCAGTTAAATTATCCTTCTCAGCTGGCTAGAGAATTTTAGTTAGAAGCCAAGGGCTTGGGGCTAGTCTGGTCTCTCCCCACCCCCAGGGAATTCTGGGCATTTGGGAGCTCCAGGGACCCCCCAGGAATGACCCAAAAGGTCACCTGGAGCCTTGGTCACTGGTTCTTGCTTATTGCTCCCCCAGCTCTGGTCTCACTGCTGAACCCATGCAGCACCATCTGCAATGAGGACCACTCCAACTGCACGGTCCCCAGCTACCCGTCCTGCCGGGACAGCCAGACCTTCAGCACCTTCCTCCTGGACCTCTTCAAGCTGACCATTGGCATGGGCGATTTGGAGATGCTGAGCAGCGCCAAGTACCCTGTGGTCTTCATCATCCTGCTGGTCACTTACATTATCCTCACCTTCGTGTTGCTGCTAAACATGTTGATTGCCCTCATGGGGGAGACGGTGGGCCAGGTGTCCAAGGAGAGCAAGCACATCTGGAAGCTGCAGGTAGGGAGAGCTACTGGAACCTGAGCCTTGGGCCTTGGGAATCAGAAGATCCAGGCCTGCGAGTCTGGAGACCTAGGCTTGGAGGTCTGGAACCTAGGCATCAGGAGCTATGGGTCTTGAGAGTCTGAAGATCTGGGTCTGGGGAGTCAGGAGATCTGGGCCTGAGAATCTGGAGACCTGGGCTTGGTGGGGTTGGAAGTCTGGAACCTGGGCATCAGGAGCGATGGGTCTTGAGAGTCTGAAGGTCTAGGTCTGGGGAGTCAGGAGATCGAGGCCTAAGAATCTGGAGACCTGGGCTTTGGAATCATGAGACAGCTTGGGACACTGCCCTGAGCCCAGGAAAGGAAAGAGGAATATGATTTAGTTGGAGAGGGTTTTAGAGATACCTTCTCTAAGGGGACATTCCTGAGGTCTTGGACATCAGGAGAACCGAGGATTCTGGAGACCTGGGCTCTAGAACTGCCTCAGCCACTAACTTGCTGTGTTCCTTTGGATGAATCTTTTTTTTTTTCCTCTGAAGTCTCATTTTTCTCATCTATCAAATGGGGGATGTTTCCCCTGCCCATTTGCCTCCCAGGGTTGCTGCAAAGGATCACATGAGACAGAGGGTGTGAAAGGACTTTAAAAAGCTAAAAGCTAATGTGACTTATAAGAAATCAGAGGCCCAGAATAACCTAGGCTCCTGGCTATTGGCCCTAGATTCAAATCCAGCTCTGCCATTTGCTGTGTGATGTTGCACAAGGTGCTTTCTGTCTCTGGGCCTGAATTTCCTCATGTGTGAAATGAAGGTGTTGAGCTGGGTGGCCTCTGAGGGCCTTTAAGGTCCAGATCTGGGAGTCTGTGGCCTCTCTGTGCCTCAGTTTGCCCAGCTGTGTAATGAAGGAGTGGGACTAGGTGACCTGAAGTCCTTTCCAGGTCTAGTCTGTGGTTCTGTGATCCATCCCTGGAAGGGGGCAACACCCAACAATGACCAGAGCTCAGGTTTGCCCTGGGAGAGCACTAATGCTCCCCGCACTGGGCTGCCCCCAACCCTTAATGTTCAGTGGCTTCTCAATGGATGGTGATGGGAGTAGGGTCAATAGACCCCTGAGATCAAAGGACAGAGAGTTCAGGCAGTCTCCCCAAAGCCTAGCCCAGGGGCTGCAGGGGACCCTCCTGACCTCGATGTCTCCAGAAACCCTTCAATTACTGGGTTAGCCACTTCTCAGCCTGTGGGTCTCAGTTTTCTTATCTGTCAAATGGGGAGAGCATTCCTCACTCTACTCACTTTATATATTCTTTGTCGTGAGGCCCCTTCCAACTCTGCCATTTTAGAGTCCAAAAGTTCTCACATCTTATTAGTCTACATTTTAAGGCCTGTTCTAATTCTCCCATTCCATGGACCCTGTTCTAAGGAGTCTTCGGCTCTCCCATTCTATGGTCTGTGTTCTTTTATTTTCTTTTAAATTTATTTATTTTTAATTTACAACATTCAGTTCCACAAGTTTTTGAGTTCTAAATTTTGTCCCCCTCCTTTTCCTCCCTCCTCCCCACCCAAGACAGCATGTAATCTGATGTAGGTTCTACACATACCTTCACATTATTCTTAACATTTTGCTTTACTACTTCTTGATGTCTCATAGAGTCATTAGCTTCTACTTGCTCAACTCTAATTTTTAATTACTGTCTTTATTTTGTTTTTGAGTCTCCTTTTCCAATTGGTTGATTTTACCTCTCAGGGTGTCATTTTCTCTATTTAGATTCTGAATCTCCGTAGCCATTTCACCAATCTTATTCTTTAGGGACTTGATTTCATCAGTGGATTTTTTTTCATTTTTTCTTTTACCTCCCTAATTTGATTTTTAAAATCCTCCTTTAGCTCTTCCAGTAATGCTTTTTGGGCTGGAGACCAGTTCACATTACTTTTTGAGGTATCAGATGTAGATATAGTGTCATTGTTATCCTCTTCCAAATTGGTATTTTGATCCTGCCTGTCTCCATAAAAAGAATCAATGGTCCTTGGTTTTCTTGTATTCTTCATGCTGGTTAGCCTTTTCCTGCCTTTGCAATAAATTTCTGCTTTGGCGGCTCAGGGCTCACTGTCCCAGCTTTCTTATTCTCCTGAGGTGTGGGGGAGGGGGTCTGGCTGCCTGAAATCTCCTCTTCCCCTGGGGTTGTCCTCCAGCCCTGTTGCTCTTCAGCAATGATCTCAGCCCTTTGTTGTTCAGGCTGGGTGTCTGGAGGAGCAGGAGTATGTCTGGGCTCCTGGTGTTGACCCCTGCTGGCTCTGCCCCTCTGGGACTCAGGTACTGCCAGTATTCGGCCACTGAAGCCCCACTTCTGTCTCCTCTATTCCAGCTTCCCCCCCCACCCCGGGGAATTCTCTGGGTGGGGAGGGGAGGGATTAGAGCCGTTTACCTGGACATTATGTCTCCCGGAAGTTCAAGAAGTGTCCTTTGGGCTGCAAGCCTCAGGATTTGGTGTCTCACAGACGGGTGGCTTTGAGCTGCCTCTGTCGCTTCCACAGAGTGCTGCCCTGTGTTGGGAGGCCTGGGGATCTCCGCCAGTTTCCGGCGCCTGGCTTTCTCCCAGCCCGTCTCCCACGTGTGTTTCCTGGCCAGCCGCTTCCGCTTTGGTCCCGCCTGGCACAGCTCTGCACGCTGAGCGCTCTCCTAGCCTACAGATTCGTTCCTTCAGTCTTTCAGACCCTCCTGGCTGGGAAATTTGCCCCACTCAGACTTCTTGCGGTTTCCAACTCTCTCAAATCTGCTCAAATTCACTTTTTTTTTATAGGAATCTGACAGAACTTGTGAGAGAGCTCCAGTAAGACGCTGTTTACATGCGGCCATCTTGGCTCCGCCCCCCCCCATACCTTCACATTAAACATATTTTCACAAAAGTCAAGTTGTAGAGAAGAATTATAACCAATGGAATGAATCATGAGAAAGAAGAAACAAACAAACGATAAATGAATGAATGAATAAATAGAGAGAGAGCGCAAATAGTTTGCTTCAATCTGCATTCAGACTCCGTAGTTCTTTTTCTGGATGTGAATTGCTTTTTCCATCATGAGTCTTTTGGAGCTGTCTTTGACCCTTGCATTGCTGAGAAGAGCCAAGTCTATCAAAGTTAGTTATCACAGATACAATGTATTTGTAATTGTGTACAATGTTTTCCTGGTTCTGCTGCCTTCACTCAGCGTCAGTTCATATAAGTCTTTCCAGATTATTAGGAAGTCTGTCTGCTCATCATTTCTTATAGCACAATAGTATTCCATTACATTCATATACCACAATCTGTGCAGCTATTCCCCAATTGATGGGCATCCTTTTGATTTCCAATTCTTTGCTATCATGAAAAGAGCTACTATAAATATTTTTGTACGTATGGGTCCTTTTCCCATTTGTGTGATCTCTTTGGGTTACAGCCCTAGAAGTGGTATTGCTAGGTCAAAGGTATGCACATTTTTATAGCCCTCTGGGCATAGTTCCAAATTGCTCTCTAGAATGGTTGGATCAGTTTACAACTCCACCAACAATGCAATAGTGTTCCAATTTTCCTACATCTTCAGCATTTATAATTTTCCTGTTTTGTCATGTTAGCCAATCTGATGGATGAGATGTGGTACCTAAGAGTTGTTTTGATTTGCATTTCTCTAATCAATAGTGATTTAGTGCATTTTTTTATATGACTATAGATATCTTTAATTTCTTCCTCTGAAAACTGCCTGGTCATATCCTTTGACCATTTATCAATTGGGGAATGACTTGTGTTCTTATAAATTTGATTCAGCTCTCTGTATATTTTAGAAATGATGCCTCCATCAGAGACACTGGTTGTAAAAATTCTTTCCAGATTTTCTGCCTCCCTCCTAATTTTGATTGCATTGGCTTTCTTTGTACAAAAATTTTTCAATTTAATGTAATCAAAATTATCCATTTTGCATTTTGTAATGCTCTCTATCTCTTGTTTGGTCATAATTCTTCCCTTCTCCATAAATCTGACAGATAAACTATTCTTTGCTCTCCCAAATTGCTTATAGTATCAGCCTTTATATCTAAATTGTGAACCCATTTTGACTTTATTTTGGTATATGGTATAAGATATTGGTCTGTGCCCAGTTTCTGCCATACTATTTTCCAGTTTTCCCAGCACGTTTTGTGAAATAGTGGGTTCTTATCCCAGAAGCTGGATTCTTTGGGTTTATCAAACAGTAGATTACTATAGTCATTGACTACTGTGTCTTATGTACCTAACCTATTCCACTGATCCACCACTCTATTTCTTAGCCAGTACCAAGTAGTTTTGACAACTGCTGTGTTATGGTATAGTTTAAGATCTGGTATGTCTAGGTATGGTCTGTGTTCTAAGGAGCTTCCCAGCTCTCCCATTCTATGGTCTGTGTTCAAAGGAGCTTCCCAGCTCTCTTATTCTATGTTCTGTGTTCTAAGGAGTCTTCAGCTCTCCTATTCTATGGTCTATGTTCTAAGGAGCTTCCTAGCTCTCCCATTCTGTGGTCTGTGTTCTAAAGAGTCTTCAGCTCTCCCATTCTATGGTCCGTGTTCTAAGGAAACTTCCGTCTCTTCCATTCTATGGTCTGTGTTCTAAGGAGCATTCCAGCTCTCCCATTCTATGGTCTGTGTTCTAAGGAGTCTTCAACTCTCCAGTTCTGTGGTCTGTATTATATGGAAAGATCTTTCTCAGCTAGAAAGCACTATGTAAGGGTGGACTATGATAGCTGTCATATCTTGTGGTCCCAGTCAATCATTCTCCCCACAATACTCCCTGAAAGTATCTTGTGAAATTATCAACCAGCCCAGTGTCTTTAGGTTTTTTCCTGTTAGGTTAGGAAACTCCCCCACCCTAGAACCGAACACCGCCCTGCAGTGAGTTTGAATGACATCCATCCTAATGCAGTGAAAAGAGCTCTCTTATGAAGGCAGAGGACCTCACTAGAGGGGGTCACTTTTCTCTGGGACTCAGTTTCCTAGTTTGTTAAATAAGAGGTTTGAACCAGGTGGTCTCTCTCACTTCTTATATCCTGTCCTATGTTCTAAAGGCTCTTCTAGACCTAACAATCTGTTCTATGCTCTAAGATACCTTTAAGTTCTAAGATTCAGTACCTGTACTCTTGGCCCCATTGATCTCTGCTATTCTGTATTCAGAGGTCCTTTCTGGTTCTAACATGTGCTGTGTTCTAAGATCTCTTTAAGCTCTAACATTCTAGGCTGTTCATCCTAAGGCCCCTTCCAGTTTTGACATTCAATGTTCTAAGGTCTCCGCTAGCACTAATAATCTGTGTTCTGAGGCTTCTCCCAGTTCTGCCAATCTATCTTCTAACGTCATTTCCAGTTCTGACATCTTTTGTTTAACCCTTCCAATTCTTGTATTCTACATTATATTTCCTAAAGTCCCTTCCAGAGCTATAGTTCTAGGTTCTAAGGGCTCCACTAATATTCTCTGTTCTATGTTCTGAAGCTCCTTCTAGCCCTGATATTCTGGTTCTATGTTCTAAAGGCCTTCTAATGCCAACATTCTCTTGGTTAAAGGCTCGTACAGCTACAAATCCTATGATCTTTGCTCATTGGGACCAACCAAGAGGTGCAGATGTCTTATGGGACCTCACTTTCATTTCTTTCTGGCCTTGATTTATTTCTTCCAAGTGCTGGTAGTATCCAGGTGGAGGGTTGCTTTAATTAAGCATATTGAAGCCAGGGGCAATAAGGGTGGAGGAAACAATGGCCTGATGGTTCCTTTTGTCTCTCCTTCTTCCTTTCCGCTCCAAAGTGGGCCACCACCATCTTGGACATTGAGCGTTCTTTCCCGGTGTTTGTGAGGAAGGCGTTCCGCTCTGGAGAAATGGTCACTGTGGGCAAGAGCTCAGATGGCACACCAGACCGGAGATGGTGTTTCAGGTAACTGTTCTTCCTCACTGCTGCCAGGGCAACCTATGGGGGACCTGGCTGGGAAAATCTGCATTGCACATGCCTGGGTCGTGTCACTATGATGCCCTACCATGATGCTTCCTATCCATTTCTACTTTCTACTGGGGAAAGAGTTAGCTTGCTCTCCTCCCTGCCCCACAGCCCTCAGGTTAAGCTCCAAGGTAGTGGTCTCACCACCTTGTAAGAGATATCTCCTCTCCCTCCCCACCCCCCCCCATCCCCATTCCCTACAGCATAAAAAGTTTTGAAGTCTCCAGGGTTGATGTAATCCTTTCTCTTCAACCATCTAGGTTCCAAAAACGGCCTGGAGCTTCATAAATTGGTCCCTTCTAACTCTCAGAACTGATCCCGTGATAGAGTGTGAAGCTCAAATGACTTTCTCTGTGAATCAGTCAGTCAACATTTATTAAGTGCCTACTATGTGCCAGGCACTGAGTTAAGCACCGGAGGTACAGATAGGGGCCAAAAAACATACAAACCAGTTCCCGCCCTCAAGGAGCTTACACTCTAATGGGGAAGACCATGTGCTAACAACTATGGACAAACAGAAAAAATAGGAGATAATTAACAGAGGGGAGGCATTAGAATTAAGAGGGGGTAGGGAAGGCTTCCTCTAAAAAATGGGATTTTGGCTGGGATTTAACAGAAGCCGGGGAAGCCAGGTGGTAGAAATGGGGGAGAGCATTCCAGGCACAGGGGACAGCCAGAGGGACCCCCCCAGGGCTGAGAGATGGCATGTCTTGGTTGTGGACTGGCCAGGAGGCCTGCGTCACTGGATTGAAGAGCATATGGTGGGGAGTAGGCTGTAAGAAGACTGGGAATGGAGAAGGGGTCTAGGTTATGAAGGGCTTTGAATGCCAGAACTTTTTATATTTGATCCTGCAGGCGATAGGGAGCCATTGGAGTTTATTGAGTGAGGGAATAACCTGGTCAGATGTATGGGTTAAAAGTATCGCTTTCGTGGGTGAATAGAGGCTAGACTGGAGTGGAGAGAGACTTGAGGCAGACAGACCCACCTGATCTCTTTTGTTGTTATTTTGTTCAGTCATTTCAGTAATATCTGACTCTTCGTGACCCCATTTGGGGTTTTCTTGGCAAACATACTGAAGTGGTTTGCCATTTCCTTCTCTGGCTCATTTTACAGATGAGGAAACTGAGGCGCACAGGGTGAGGTGACTTGCCCAGGGTCACACAGTCAGTAAACATCTGAGGCTGGATTTGAACTCAGGTTTTCCTGACTCCAGGTCTGGTGTTCTCTCTGTTTCACCTTCCAGCTGCCCACACCTGATCACTAATATCATTTATTACAAATTACACCTTTATTTTCACTAACGTTTGTTTTTCTTTGTAATCCTATACATTTTATTTTACGCATTTAAAAAACGTGAGAAGGGGGCATAGGCTTCAACAGACTTTTCCAGGTGGATCTTGAAAAACATACTTTAAAAAATCTCCCTTAGTATTTGACCGTGTTTGTTTTCTTTTTCTTTTTCTTTTGCAATGTATTGATATTCTTTCCTTTTTTAGGTCTATCAAAATGTAGTGCATGTATTAAGCTCCTCTGTGTACAAGGCCCTAGGTACTGAAGGAGACCACATGCACATGGATCAATACATCTATAAAACACATACCAGAGGGATACTGGGTCATTTAGGGCATTAGAGTGGTTGTGGGGCTCAGGAAAGGCCTTTGTGTCAGTGACTCCCTCCCCCCAACAGAACCCTCCCTTGTAACAGAGAAACAAACAAAAGAAATCAATGTGTCATTTTATGTTTGACAACATATGTCCCATGTCGTCCTGTAGTCCACCACCTCTCGGTTGGGAGTAGGGATCCTAGAAGAGCCATTGTGCTTAGGGGAAGGCAGAGTGGAAGTGTGGCCTGGTGGAAAGATTGGAGTTAGAGGCCTTCCTCTATGGGCTTCCCATCATCTCATTTGCTTACTCCCTCTGTGGGCAAATCACCACCTCACTGGGCTTCAGCAATCAATCAATAAACATTTATTGCAGGCACCTAGGTGGTGTGGTGGGTAGAGTGTCAGACCTGGAGTCAGGAAGACCCGAGTTCAAATCCAGCCTTAGACACTTATCAGCTGAGTCACCCCCAGCTAGTCATTTTACTGGTCTCCCTCATCTGTAAAATGAAGCACGCAATAGCCCCAACCTCCCAAAGCTGTTTCCAGGATCAAATGAGACACTGATGGTAAAGTGCCTTGCAAGCCTTAACATGGTATTTTAATAGGACCTTGGGAAGAATTGTCCGAGTTGGGCTTTGGCCCTAGGGAAGGAGGAATTTTCTTTTGGATGGGATGTGGAGGGAGGAGAGACAAGCGAGTCTCCACTCTTTTGTTCTGTTCTGCCCTCCTAGGGTTGATGAAGTGAATTGGTCTCATTGGAACCAAAATCTGGGCATAATTAATGAGGATCCAGGCAAGAATGAGACTTACCAGTATTACGGCTTCTCTCACACCGTGGGCCGCCTCCGCCGGGGTGAGTAGAGCAGGGATCTCTCAGCCCTGACATCCCCTGTTCTAAAGCCCCTCCAGCCCTGACATTCCTTGTTCTAAGGCCCCTCCAGCCCTGATATCCCCTGTTCTAAGGCCCTCTCAGCTCTGACATCCCCTGTTCTAAGGCCCCTCCCAGCTGTGACATCCTCTATTCTAAGGCCCCTCCCAGCTGTGACATCCCCTATTCTAAGGCCCCTCCCAGCTGTGACATCCCCTGTTCTAAGGCCCCTCCCAGCTCTGACATCCCCTGTTCTAAGGTCCCCCTCAGCTCTGACATTCCCTGTTCTAAGGCCGCTCGCAGCTCTGACATTCCCTGTTCTAAGGCCCCTTCCAGCTCTGACATTCTCTGTTCTACAGTATCTCCCCACCCTGACATCTACTGTTCTTTTTTTTTTAAATTTATTCATTTATTTATTTAATATTTTTAGTTTTCAGCATTGATTTTCACAAGAGTTTGAATTACAAATTTTCTCCCCATTTCTACCCTTCCCCCACTCCAAGATGACATATATTCTGATTGCACCGTTCCCCAGTCAGCCCTTCCTTCTGTCACCCCACTCCCCCTCATCCCCTTTTACCTTGTAGGGCAAGATAGATATCTGCCTCATTGCCTGTATATCTTATTTCCTAGTTGCATGCAAAAACTTTTTTTTTTTTGAATATCTGCTTTTAAAACTTTGAGTTCCAAATTCTCTCCCCTCTTCCCTCCCCACCCACCCTGCCTAAAAAGGCAAGCAATTCAACATAGGCCACATGTGTGTCACTATGCGAAAGCCTTCCACAATACTCATGTTGTGAAAGACTAACTATATTTTGCTCCTTCCCATCCTATCCCTCTTTATTCAATTTTCTTCCTTGGCCCTGTCCCTTTTTGAAAGTGTTTGCTTTTGGTTACCTCCTCCCCCTATTTGCCCTCTCTTCTGTTGTCCTCCCTTTTTTATCTCCTTCCTCCTTCTTTCCTGTGGGGTAAGATACCCAATTGAGTGTGTATGTTATTCCCTCTTCAGGTCAAATCCAATAAGAGGCAAGATTCACTCGTTCCCCCTCACCTGCCCCCTGTTCCCTTTCTAAAGAACTGTTTTTCTTGCCACTTTTATGTGAGATAATTTAGCCCATTCTCTCTCTCCCTTTCTCCCTCTCTCAATATATTCCTCTCTCATCCCTTAATTTGATTTTTGTTTTAGATATCATCCCTTCATATTCAACTCATCCTGTGCCCTCTGTCTATCTGTCTGTCTGTCTGTCTATCTATCCATCTATCTATCTATGTTCCCTTCAGCTACCCTAATACTGAGGTTTCACGAATTATACACATCGTCTTTCCATGTAGGAATGTAAACAAAACAGTTCAACCTTAGTAAGTCCCTTATGATTTCTCTTTCTTGTTTACCTTTTCTTGCTT